>BQNB010013308.1:60000-77429 GCA_026074375.1 Tanacetum coccineum | reverse complement strand
CCTATTTCTGCTAGGATGACAGCTTCCGTGCCGTATGTCAGTGAAAATGGTGTTTCCCTATTACTTGATTTGATCATTGTGCGGTGGGACCATAGGACGTGTGAGAGTTCTCCTATCCAGTCTTTGCTTCTTTCATCCAATCTAGCTTTTATTCCTTCCCCCAAACTTCTGTTTGCTCTTTCAACCAAGCCGTTTGTTTGTGGGTGCTTCACGGAAGCAAAGCATTGACGGATACATAGTTTTTCACACCGGTCTTTGAATGGGTTGTCGCGGAACTGTTTTCTATTATCTGATATAATTTCCCCTGGTAGACCAAATCTACAGACAATGTTGTCTCACGCGATTTTTTTAACTTGATTTCCTGTGATAGTCGCGATAGGCTTTGCCTCAATCCATTTGGTAAAGTATTCAATGGCAACAATTAAAAACTTGACCTTGCCTGGACCTTCCAGGAAAGGTCCGGCTATATCGATCCCCCACTTATAGAAAGGCCACGGAGACGTTATGGGGGTTAAGTTTTGTTGCGGATTTCTTGGAACAGGGCGATGGATTTGGCAATCATTACACTCTCTTATTAACTCCCGTGCGTCTTCGTGCATTGTTGGCTAGTAATATCTTGTTCGGATAGCTTTGGCAACCACGGATCTAGGACCGGAATGCATGCTGCACGACCCTTCATGTATTTCTCTAAGGACGTAGTTTGCTTGGAGCGGTCCGACACACCGAAGCCATGGTCCTAAGAAATATTTCTTGTACAAAGTTCCATTGATCATGGTGTACCTGGCTGCCTTGCGACGTACTGCCCTTGCTTTCTTTTTATCTGCCGGAAGGATTTCCTTTGTAAGGTACTCGCATATAGGTGTCATCTATGTGTTGCCGTCTTCTTCTACTACGGCGAGGATTTCCTCTTCGTTTATTGACTTCTCCTTCAGTTCTTCTACAAGTACCTGTTTGCTGAGATGCGCGAAGCTTGTGGATACAATCTTGCTTAGGGCATCTGCTTTCTTGTTTTTGCTCCGCGGTACTTGCTTGATGGAAAATTCCCTGAAGCTTCTTGCGAGCGTTTTTACTTTGTTTAAATATTGGATCATGCCTGATTCTTTGGCGACATAAGAGCCATTTACCTGGTTGGCTACAAGCCGTGAGTCCACATTTGCTTGAAGGTTTTTTACACCCATTTGTTCTGCGATCCGGAGACCGGCTATTAACGCTTCATACTCAGCTTCATTGTTTGTGGCCTCAAACCTAAACCTCATGGCATATGTGAACTCAACCCATTATGGGTTGGTTAGTATTAGTCCAGCTCCGGAACCATCTATACAAGATTATCCATCTGTAAAAAGGGTCCAAGGTTCTGGTATTTCCTCCAGTTTCGTCATGGGTACATCCGGGGATTCTTCCTCTGGTCATTCCATAATAAAATCCGCTAGTATTTGTCCTTTGATCGATGCCCTCAGCCTGTATTGGATGTCATATCCTTCTAGTTCAAACTTCCACTTTAGCATCCTCTCACTGATTTCTGAGTTTGACAATAATTGCTTTATCGGCTGATCCATGATTACAACGATTGTGTGTGCTTAGAAGTATCTTTTCAGCCGCCTGCTTACACTGAGCAAGGCTAACACCAATTTTTCCATGGGGTTGTAGTTGATCTCTGGCCCTCGTAAGGCGCGGCTCACAAAGTACACTGGTATTTGTTTGCCTTCCCTTTTTGTCATTAAGACTGCACTGATGGCCTCATTGGCCGCGGCTAAATATATTATTAATTCCTCCTTTTCCTTAGGTGCGGTTAGCATTGGGAGTTCTGCGATGAGCTTCTTCATTTGTTTGAAGGCTGCTTCGGCCTCCTGAGTCCATTGGAAGTCACTCTTTTTTGTGCATTTCTTCAAGGTTTTAAAGAAAGACAGTGATTTTTTGGCTGACTTTGACAAAAAACTGTTTAAACTTGCTAGTTTCCCATTCAGCTTTTGTACGCCCTTGAGGCATCTCAGAGATGGCAAGCTAAGGACCGCGTCGGCTTTTTCCGGACATACTTTGAGTCCGTCTGTATTCACTTTATAGCCCAAGAACATCCCCTCTTGCATTCCGAAGGAGCATTTTTTTGGATTCAGCTTCATGTTTATTTGCCGGAGAGTATTGAATGTTTCTGTTATGTCGCGGATAATTTCTTTTTCCATACGGCTTTTTATGACCAAATCGTCGACATATACCTCCAGGTTGCGCCCGATCTGTCTTTGGAATGCCTTGTCTACCAAACACTGACAGGTCACTCCGGCATTATTTAATCCAAACGGCATCTTTGAATAACAAAATATCCCTTGATTTGTGGTAAATGCCGTTTTCTCTTCGTCTTCTTTTGCCATTTTAATTTGGTGGTATCCTTTATATGCGTCCAGGAAGCATTTGAAAGGATATCCACAGAGAGACTCTATTTTCCAATCTATCTCTGGCAATGGGTAGCAATCCTTGGGACATGCATTGTTTAGATCTTTGAAATCTACACACATTCGCCAGGTTCCATCATGCTTCTTGACCATTACCGGGTTAGATAGCCAACTGTGGTAATGAACTTCTTTCATGATTCCGGCATCCACCAGTTTTTCCACTTCTTCTTGGATTGCTTTGTTTCTTTCCGGTGCTTGCCCTCTTTTCTTTTGCCTGACAGGTGGGCATCCCTCCCGGATATTCAAGCGATGTTCCGCAATGCTTCGTGGGACGCCCGTCATATCCGCTGGCTTCCAGGCAAAGACGTCTAAGTTTTGTCCAAGTAGAGTACATAGTTCCTTGCGTCCTTTTTCTGTTAGGGTAGACCCTATGGCTATTGTTTGCTCAGGGTATTCCGGATGAATGGCCACTCTTATCTTTTCTTCTAATATTTTGCCAGCTTTTGGGGGCTGTGTGCTAGGTCTGGAGATCATTGCACATTCCATTGGGATGATCCTGCTGCTTGTAATGTTACAGTTCCTCCTTCAACTGGGAACTTTAACATTCCATGTGCCGTGGATGGTATGGCACGGATTTTCCTTATACCCGGCCTGCCTATTATTCCATTGTGTTGGGATGGTGACCTGACAACCATGAAGTTCATCCATGCGGAAGTGGAATGCCCTTCGTCACCTATTTTCACTAGCAAGGATATCTGGCCCAGCGGCCAAATGGTTTCCCCACTGAATCCGGTTAGGTATGTGGTAGGCGGAACCATCTGGCTTCTTATTTCAGGCCGGAGCCTGACGAAACAGTGTTCGTATAAGATCTCTGAGGATGCTCCTCCGTCCACGTACATTCGGTGCACGAAGTGCCCTCCTATCTCAGCCTCAATGATCATTGGTCCCTCCGTTCCGTCCTCGTCTCCCAGAGGTGGGAAAGATATTGTTGTCTCCGGAGAGAAACTCTGGGTAAGCTTTTGCTTGGCTACTTTTTCCCATGGTTGGATCATTAGGATGGCTAGTGGTCTTTCCTTTCCGGTCGTATCCCCCTTCTTGGGTGCCTTTGGCTTGTCGTTCTGTTTTAGTTCTTTGATGAGACAATTTACCTTCCTTGATCATTTCATCTATCTGCTTTCTCAACTGCATGCATTCGTCTGTACTGTGGCCCGTATCCGCAGGGGTTACCATTGGTGGTGGAGCCTTAAATTTTCTTTTTTCTAAAGCAAACATTTCTTTCTGGGTCTTTGTAAGGAGTGAGAACCTGTCTGGCTTCCGGTCCGACCTGTGCTTGTTTTTGAAACCCTTTTTGAAACTCGGTTTGTTTCCCTCTTCTGGTTGCTTCCATGGCGTGGGTGCTTTCTTCCGGCCATGACTGAATGCGGCAACTTCCCCTTGTAGAAAAGACGTAGTTACCCTTTACATTTCATCCATTGACCTTGGGATTTTTTTTCGTATAAACGCTTAATCAACTCAGGGTGGGTTATCCCATGCATGAATCCGGAGATCTTCATGCATTCCGGCGCTCCTTCCACGTCCAGGACTTCTTCTTTGTATCTCTCCATGAAATCCTCCATGGACTCTTCGTCCCTTTGCTTGATCTGATGTGTCTCCATTGGATCCTTAATGTGTTTTGTTTGCTGGCGATAATTTTCCCTAAATGCTGCCTTCAGATCTTCATAGCTGTCAATGGATTCTTTTGGAAGTTTGTCGAACCAGACTCTAGCATTCCCAGTTAGCGTCGAGTTGAACATGTGGCACCACGTTGGCATTGCCTATCTCTCTGTCTTTGCAGCGGACTAAAATAGCTTTATATGGTCTTCCGGATCCCCACTTCCGTCATAAGTCTTTACATGGCTAGGCATCATTGTCCTTGGGAAGTCAAAATGTCAGATCCGGGTTGTGAAAGGGTTTCTTTCTTCACACGTCCAAGGCTGGGAGAGATCATCCTCGTATGTATCTGACCTATGCCTATTTGATTTGGACTTCCAGTGACCCCCTTTGCTGTCTTCGCTCTCTGAATATCCGCTGGTTCTTCGGGATGATGTGCCCTCATGATGATGCTTTCTTGCCTGTACCTCGGCTCCTCTTGCTTGGGAACTCTGGTGGTGACTATCAGAGCGTGTATACGCACCTGGTTCTTTTCTTTCCAGTCTATTGAACACACCACCCTCCTTCCGCGGCCGGATCCTAGGTGAAGGAGATTGGTTTTGCCTCAGTCTTTTGAAGACGCTGATGACTGGTGACGGGCTTCGGGAGTGCTTGCGCCCATGCCTTCTTCTGGACTCTGTCCGGGCAATTGTCATTTTTGACTCGGAGTAATGTGACTCTTCATAGTTTCTTGGATTTCTCTCAGATTCATTGTCGTAAAGTAGGCGCGCCTTTACCGCTTTGAGCTTATCTTGCTGCTCCTTTTCTTTTTGCATTTTTCAGCAATAAGCGGTAAAAGTTGGTGGTAGTTCTTGTCGCACAATTCTCTTAGAGCTTCATTAGACGCAGGTCCCTCGAGATTTTGTGGACCATTTTTTCCCCCGGTGTTCCGCACAACGGATGTGGGAATTGTTGAGGTTTGTTGTTCATGAGTACTCATGGTGAGTTTTTTAGAAAACTTGGTTGCGTTCGTGTCCCACAGATGGCGCCACTTGTTAATACAAAATAGGTGTCGGGTGTAGATCTGGGCTCAAATCCTGTGTTGGGTTGGGCTTCCAGATGATTTGAGCGTTGGGTTTTGTATTAGAGCAAGAGAAGTGACGATTTCCTGCACAATCAGATAAAAACCGTTAGCCTTACCGTGGGGACGGACCCCACGGTTAGACTCCGGCGTGAAAGTAAGTAAACATGTAGAGAGAGAAAGTATGAGAGTATAGAGTGAGAAAATCGTACTGTTCATTGTGTCAGAGGGTCCCTTTTTATAGGCGAACGAAATATTAGGGTTTCATAATATTTCGCATGTTTCGTTAGTGGCCGGAGAGGGTCCCTTGTCAGACAAGGTACCGCAATAACCATGTGTACGGACGCGTGTGCTTTACGCGGACGAAAGTACCCTAAAGTTAGGTCCGCGTCCGTTTGTTAGGTCCGGGCCGTAACCAATGCAAGAGTGGGTTTAGTTTCGGCCCATGACTACTCAGTTAGGCCAAGGAGCCCAAGTGTCAATGTGGCCCAAGCCCGGAGGCTAGGTATACATATTATACGTCATCAATTGGTGACACAATAGTAATTATAGGAAATAAAAATATGACTATACTCGTATTTAGACCGGTTACACACACACCCTCCCCGACCGACCATTTTGTAACCTTTAAACTGATGCATTGATTACCATAAAAAAGACCGCAAATATGAGGGGAAATTTACTATGCATGCGTAGAGGTGTACAAAACCGGTTTTAAAAAAAACCGAACCGGTTTTAGTCAACCGGTTCGTAAACCGGTTTTGGCCAAAACCGGTTCGGTTCTAAACCGGTTTTCCCATCCAAAATCTTGAACCGATACGAACCGGTTCAAACCGGTTTGCCGTAAACCGGTTTGAGTAATGAATTTTTTTTCTAATGGGTGAGTGATGACATCAACTACTTCGACCATTTCCGAACACCTCATAGTATTTTTGGGGCATCCAAGGAGTCGATCATTTCTGCATGATTTTTTTTCTCGTGCACTAACCCTATTAGCCTCTACCTTCTATCATCTACTTATTAAATGACATCTAGTATTAAATGTATGAAGTATAGTTATTAAATATGACATGTACCATCTAGTACTTCTTTAGTTTCTTAGCCTGCTGCAATTGGTTAGAAAAAGAATACGAAAAACGTGGTCATTCAATGACACACTGTCACTCTGAAAATCACATGTCACATGTTAACCTTTCTCAAAAAAACCGGTTCACAAATCGGTTTATAAACCGGTTCACAACCCGGTTCGGTTCAAACCCGGTTTCAAACCGGTGGTATTTAAAAAACATGAACCGGTTCATAAACCGGCGGTTTAGTTTGGGTCAAACCAGTTTTCAAAAAATCGGTTTCGGTTTTTTTTTCTGGTTCGGTTCATAAACCGGTTTTTTTCCCATCTCTATGCATGCGTACTACAGAGAAACAACAAAACTCACAAGTCCATTTGGATATGCATCATTGTTAGCATTTTTATCTACAGGGTAGTGGATGTCTTCCATATTAGTCAATATAATTAATGTCATTTATTATGACCATAATAGGTGTGTCCTATTTTTGGTATAATTATATTATCTTTATCATAATTTGGTGTAGATGAGTTGTAGGTCTTATCTTTGGCTCAAGCATTTTCCTTGTAACCTATATATACTGTATGTTTTTGTGAAAATAATGAAGGAAAACCAATTACCCTTCAATATGATATCAGAGCTCTAGGTAAGATCCACCAATAAAAATTGATATCCTCCGGTCATCGGCTACTTGTCGGTGATCCGGAGGGATCTCGTTTTTTTTCCGCTTTATTGTTTTTATTAATTTAGGATTTTACTTTTCGTATTCAATGCATAAACCCTAAACCCTATCCGTCAAAACAAAAATTTTTTTTTGTTGAGTTACCTATATCAACCCTTTTTTCTCATTTGATTGTTGAGTTGACTAATATTCCAAAGGGCCAACAGTTATGAGCGAGTCTCTCTCTTTCAGGTCATCTGGGAATATTCTCTGCATATTTAAAATCATAAAAAAAGTAAAACTATAAACACTGCAAAATTTATGGGAGATCTTTAATTTAATACGAGTTGGAATTTAACCCGCGCGTTGCCGCGGGAGTTAAGTTTTTTGCATTGTTGTTGTGCAAGTTTCAGTAAGTTACGGTTTGGCTATTTTATCTTTATTGGGTTCATTTTATCGTGGTTTAGGAAGCATTTCTGTCGTATATTTTTTATTTAAAATTTAAGTATAAAAAGAATTGCGAGAATAAAAGAACTTGTGGGCGTTTTTATTTTATTTTTTAAAAATTTATGTAAAAAAAAATAGTTAATACAGTTATTTATTTGGGTTCCGTTTTGTAATTTTTTTATTTATTTTAGTTTTGGCCAAATTTTGGGCTAGTTTTTGGGCCGGTACAGTATATTTTTTATTTTAAAAATTTATATAAAAAAGTTGCGATTAAAAGAAACTTGAGAGGCCTTTTTTATTTTATTTTTTAAAAATTTATGTAAAAAAGTCGTAAACAGTTAAAAGTTAAGGGTCCGTTTTGTAATTTTTTTTTTTTTTAGTTTGGGCCAAATTTTGGTCTAGTTTTATTTTTTTTATTGTATGTATAATGTGACAGACGAGCTCGGGTTACACCTCACATTTTATACATATTACTTTAAATAGTAATGACTTTGAGTAATTAAATGTATGTAAAAAGGTTAAATATATGATTTAACCTAAACTTGATATGACTAGCGAGCCTTACGAGCCGAGTAATTTGGAGCTCGAACTCGATCTCGATTCGAAAGTCTACTCTACTAGCTTGGGATCGAGCTCAATACCATGCCATTTTTCTACATTGTTTTCTTCTTTGTAGGTATAATGTGACTGACGAGCTGAGGATCGAATTTATACAATTAAGGCATAAATTTAAACTTCAATGACCAAGCTTCAGCTATCAATTTAAATATATCAACCAAACACAAATTCATAAACTTAAGACTGCAATTCAAACTTTAATGACCAAGCTTTAACTACCAATTTAAATATATCAACCAAACACACAACTCATAATTGATAGATATCCTTAATCCTTTTTTGTTTTTTTGGCAAAAAACTATATTAAATAAATTCAAAAAAACCTTAAAATATTTAATAGACTTAAAAATTTTATACACTTTTATGATCTTTAAATTGAAAACTTATCGAATATTTAAACACTTGAAAGATACAAAGATATAACGCTGAATATGGTTTATACATTAACAAAAGATTGTGAGGCGTATCCAAGTCCTTAAAGGATTTCGGTCATTTCACCATATATAACACTTGTCGAGATTAAAGAGTTTGGTACGAGTTAATAGCATCGTATGACTTGGGTTGTGAAGACTATTTTTCTAGTTATGTGTTATAAGAAAGTCATAGGGCAAAATTTAACATAGTGAAATATAACTTTACTTTAACAGACAATCGAACTCAAGCGATAGTTTTCGTTTGATAAGGCATTCGGATCATAGTTGGAATTATGTGAACTTAACAGGTACACTATAACTTTTATCTAATTTATACACTACAAAAACTCCATATAAAATAAGTGAACAAATGACTATACTTGCATCATGTCTCTCGTCCCATTAACCAATTAATTTCCCCTACTAAAAACCCAAGCTATTTCCATTATCACAAATTAAAATCCTCAACCTAAAAACACGCTTTCATTTCCTTTGACAATCCATACTCTCATTAGTCATTACTTATACCAAAAAAACATTATCCAAGGCTTCTCATTTCCTTTGACAATCGATACTCTCATTGTATATTTATTGTGTTTCTTATCTTGCTTTTAAATTTTTACACTCCAATATCATTAGTTGCTCACTCTTACCACAAACACATACAAGCAACAAAGACCAACCTCTCAACAAACCACTATTGTTTCTCCGATGCACATTTTCAAGCATAAGCTCGACCGAAACTCATACTGCACATGCTCCAACCGATTCATATTTTTGCTTTTGTTTTACGATACGCACTCAACAAACCTTTCTATTATCGTTAAAATAGGTGGTCTCGTAATATATCACAAATTACAAAGGTAAATATATATTCGTTTTTTATTATTATTACGTATTAATTAGCCTTCTCAAAACTAGACCCTAACAGTAAAGAAAATAAAGGGTTAACGGAGTAACCTTGATATGTGAAGGGTTTTTTTTTTTTGGTTAATGGGAAATTTATATACAAAAAGTACAGATTTAGATTTTTTTTTTTTTTGAAAAGCAGTATAGATTTAGATATGATGGAAATAAAAGAGAGCAACTACTATTTTTTGGGTCTAGATCTAGATTTATTATGCAGTTGTAGAAATGAAATGATTTGCTTTTGCGTACTTTAGTTTATATTTTATAACATCAAAGTATTTGGATTATTTGTTCAAAGAGACGATCTAACATTTATCATATTCAAATGACTGCATTGAGCTTGAATAATGGCTATCTGTTTTATGCTATGCAGTAAATCAAGTCACGACGTCTAGAATGTATGAGGCCCAAATTGTGGATCTCAAGACTTCCTTGTGGGAAAAAATAGTCATGCAAACAGCTGAGAAGCCATATACTGTGTAAATGGTTAAATTGGCTGTAAGTTCTGGTGCCAGTTGTGTTCTCATTTTATTTTGGTTAATGTTTAGATTTCTGATTGTATTTTAACTGTTTTAAAATGTTCTTTTTGTTTCTAGAATACAACAACTGGAGACCATCAAACCCTTTTGGCAATTGGGACAGTTGATATGGCACGCAGAGAAAGAGGGCGTGTTGTATTAGTTTGTGTTGACCCATTCACAGGTAATGGTAACTTGATTATTGATTTAGGTGTAGTTATGTATGGAATATTCGAGTGTGACATGTAGGTCAGATCAATACAAGTCAGGCTCGGCACATCTCTAAATAATTTGTGCGTCAGATATAGTTACAAAAATATTATTGTTTCAATAATAAATATGGGTTTTTGAATTTAATGGTTATAGAGGGTTTATGCGTCAAAAATATACTTTTGTCGACTTTTGAGCCGTTTAACCCTTTCAACCCGATTGACCCGTGAAACATATAACACAACCCATTTGACTTGCTAAAGATAAGAAGGTGGTTAAAAATTGTGATATTTAGGTGTAATCAGTTGCCTAACTACTATACCTTTTTGGATATGGTGACATATGTCTACTTGGTCTTAATTGCGTATGTTGTCTCTTGTTAGGTTAATAAAGAGGTGCTCGAAAACGATGGAAGATGCCATATCAACAATAGCATTTGCAACATCATAAGGTATACTTTGCTAAAAAAACTATATCATAACGTATGCTTTTAGATTTTTAAGAGCACTTCTAAAACTATAACGAATATCAAACAAAATTGCGAAACCATATAATATGAATCACAACGCGCAGATCCACAAACTCAATAAACCCCACTCATTCAAGACCCACAAACCCACCATCCCATTCAAACCTATAAATCAAAACCTACAAACCATATGTACTTTCGAAATGTCAGTTTTTTGGCGACTTGCTCGAGTTTGGTCTCCGGGCAAAACCCACTTGCCGGTCGGTGTTTTCGGCGACTCGTTGGTGATTACTTGTTGGGAAGTGAGTGTCTTGTGAATGTGTGAAAGTGAAAAGAGAATATAAATAGAAAAGATAATGAAGTATTAAATTCGAATGGTGTGCATATTATATTTTTGTGTTTTTTTAACGTGTGGTCGTGTTTGTTTATCTTTGGGTGGGTTTTGTTATAATTGCAGTTTTCAAATACGTATATAAATAAGCCAATTTTAAAAAGAAAGAAGGCGAGGAACCTTTGTTCATTTTAAGTTGCACAGAACCGAAAATGCAACTGATACGAGTATATATCCTACTGACCCAATGCTTTCGAGTGACATGAACGTGAATTATAGATTGAAGAAGACCAAGTCAAGGGATAAAATAAACTAGTCTTTCACTTCTCATCCACACGTTATAGCAGTTGAAGACCAAGTCTAGTTGGAATAATTCACACATGCACTATCTCCATATACCATCATGCATGCATCAGTTTAGAAACTAGTACTTCCATTAACCATGCACGTTTACTTTATAGTTTTAGGTATCCCACGTTTGCTTTTGTGCTGCTTAATTTTAGAATGTAACTGTTCATATCCTTGCCTATTTATATGTACTTGTTTTTGAAATGAAAGAGAAGAAAAAATGAATTAGAAAAGTTAGTAGTTTTAGTAGTATTAGTATTCACTTCTTAATCTTTTGCTTGGAGATTGACGGCCTCAAGTAGTCCTTATCAATTTGGTGCTTTCATTCATCTTACTCATGCTCCAATCAACGACGCCAAGTTGGCTGAAACCATGGCCAAGTATTATCCCGACCTTGTATGCAAGTATTATCCCGACCACCGTTCGTATACTCCACCACCAACATCAAAACCATCACGCCTCCAAGAATCCATGGTTAACTTGGCCGATTCCATGGCTAAGCTTGAAATCGCTTCGAAACATCTCGCCACCTCCACGGCCCATCTTATTTCACTTATTGTCCAAACCACAACCGAAGTCGTCACCGTCAAAAACACCACTACTGTCAATGTTACTACAACACCACCAAACAAACAACCAAATATTATCATGCCATTACAAAACAACAATGAGCAGATTCACACCCCTACACTTGAAAATTTAATGGCTAAGTTGCTTACTGTCTCTTTTTCATCTATGGGCAAGATCCAAAATGGTGTCGACACACAAACTCGAGTTCCCCTGACTCCTCTTACCAAGGAAATGTTAGCCATATTTTGTGGCTTGGAAATATTTCCTCTCAGTGGTCAACGCCATCCACCAAAATTTGTTCTTCTTGAACCCGAACTCGACCCTCCTTGGGAGCCACACGACCGGAACTACGAAACCATGAGTCTTGAGGACAAGACTCGTTTTAAGACGGGGAGTATTGATACGAGTATATATCCTACTGACCCAACGCTTTCGAGTGACATGAACGTGAATTATAGATTGAAGAAGACCAAGTCAAGGGATAAAATAAACTAGTCTTTCACTTCCCATGCACACGTTCAAATAGCAGTTGAGGACCAAGTCTAGTTGGAATAATTCACCCATGCACTATCTCCATATACCATCACGCATGCATCAGTTTAGAAACTAGTACTTCCATTAACCATGCACGTTTACTTTATAGTTTTAGGTATCCCACGTTTGCTTTTGTGTTGCTTAATTTTAGGATGTAACTGTTCATATCCTTGCCTATTTATATGTACTTGTTTATGAAATGAAAGAGAAGAAAAAATGAATTAGAAAAGTTAGTAGTTTTAGTAGTATTAGTATTCTCTTCTTAATCTTTTGCTTGGAGATTGACTGCCTCAAGTAGTCCTTATCAATTTAAATTGATATGGACCGATTATAGATGGTCAATCTCCCAAGAAATAGATAAGAAACGAGAAGGATAAGGCCCTTAGAGCGGGCAAGACTCTAAGAATTATAAAGAGGAACTAAGACTTGAAACAACTTTCTTTTTCTTCTTGGTTTTCTTCCGAGCAAAAGTACAACTTAAATAGATAAACAAGTACAGTAATGCTATCCTATACTTTAGGAAGAAAACTAGACATGGGTAGTAACTGACAACTCTCTCCTAAACTGATGCAAAGACTTCTAACGTGCATGGCAACATGGAATTATTCAAATAAGAGAACTAAATGACAAGTCTTCTAAGAGACTTGGTCTCATACAACTTCAATCTTTATACTGATGGGTCTTCAGTTTCGGGCTCATATCAATACTCCCATCCTGAAAAACGGCCTTGTCCTCAAGGCCGAGGTTGCCACGAATGACGATAAATATCCCCCACGGAGGGTCTCTTTTAGCGGGACCAGGTTCATGCCCCAATCGAAAACCAAGGTGCATGGTTATGTATCTCCGCTCACGTGGCTCCCAGGGTGGTTCATGTTTGGACTCAATAAAAACAAACTTTGGTGGATGGAATTGGTGAACGGGAGAAAATGTCTCTACACAACGGAAGATAACTAACATGTCTTCGATGAGCATGTCATGGACATATGTTTGTTCAACTATTAGATGGATGCTCAAATTCCTTGTTTGGGTTTCTAACAATTTGTGAGCTGTGTTGGAAGGTGAACGGGAAGTTTGGGCGGTGACCTTGGTCTCAGTGTTAGGGATTGTTGTAACACGATTTTTGGTAGTCATGTTTATGGTGGGGTGGTCTTCCTTGATGGTTTCAATATTTGCATTATGTGAGGCAGTGGTGATGAGAACTTGAGCCATGGTGTTGTCATGGTTATTGATATCCATAATGGAAGAGGTTGTTTCGATTTTGACCTCCGTTGTTGTCTTGATGATGACAGTTTTGGTGTTAGCGGTGTGATCATTGGACTTGTTTGTAGTGAAGGTGGTTTGGGAAGTGATTGAAACAATGTTGGCGGTAGAGGCGGCGAGACTTTTCGTAACGAGTTCGAGCTTGTCTATGGTATCAGCTAATTTAGAGAAAGAATCTTCGATGGTTGGTGGTTTAGATGGTTTGGATGTTGGTGGTGGAGTATACGAAGGGTGGTCGGGATAATACTTGCATACATGTTCGGGATAATACTTGGCCATGGTTTTAGCCAACTTTGACATGGCGGCTTCGGTTGGAGGCATGAGTAAGATGAATGAAAGCACCAAATTGATATGGACCGATTATAGATGGTCAATCTCCCAAGAAATAGATAAGAAACGAGAAGGATAAGGCCCTTAGAGCGGGCAAGACTCTAAGAATTATAGAGAGGAACTAAGACTTGAAACAACTTTCTTTTTCTTCTTGGTTTTCTTCCGAGCAAAAGTACAACTTAAATAGATAAACAAGTACAGTAATGCTATCCTAAACTTTAGAAAGAAAACTAGACATGGATAGTAACTGACAACTCTCTCCTAAACTGATGCAAAGACTTCTAACGTTCATGGCAACATGGAATTATTCAAATAAGAGAACTAAATGACAAGTCTTCTAAGAGACTTGGTCTCATACAACTTCAATCTTTATATTGATGGGTCTTCAGTTTCGGGCTCATATCAGCAACTCAAAGTTCCTCATAGAGGTGGTCGCCGCTCTTTTGAAAATTCAAGGACTATCCTTGCAATTTGGCCAAACCTTAGAGATGATTTTTGCAATTTAATCAAAGATAAAAGAAACGGGGAGTCAACAAATCGTCATTAAAAAACAATAATCTATACTACATTATAATACATTTGAGACACTTCCATGTTTAGAAAGTCTGAAAATTCATACTTTTTCCTTTTTTCTATAAAAATATCCCTTTTTAACAAGAAACACATTTTATCTCATTTTATGTAACAACATTTTGTAACAACTTTTTGTTAAGTGCAATCTTGACCATCTATCTCATTTTAGGGAACACATCTTAAAGTGACATGTGTCACTTCTTAATTAAAAAATCATCATTATTTTTAAATTAAAATATTTTTTTATCTAATTATTTTTTTATGATTTAATTTCACCATATTTTTTAAAAATTTTGTGCTCTTTAATTCATATCCATTTAAATATATTTTTATTAATTTTTAGTTTTTTTAATTTTTAAGTCTTCCCAAACCGCTGTTTTGCACGAGTAATATGCTAATAATTAGTCAATTATAAATACAAAATGTCGTGGCTCACTACTCGCGAGTTTATGTCTAACACTGAGCTGCCACTAGCTACTTTGCTTAATGTATCCGGACACAACACACCCTTGGAAAACTGGTGAAAATGAGCCATTTTTATATGAGTTATAAACTTTCTACTGTGGGCAAAAAATACTTGGCAGGTTCGGATAAACCAGATTTAGGGATTTAATCTTGTGCTAAAATGGATGTATCTAGTTGTAGTTTTACCTCACTAGGTCAAACTACAAAACTTGAGATAAAATGCGAACCCGCAAAACACGTGAGAAGTCATCCAAAAATATATGTGGTTCGCCAAAAACTTAAATCTCCCACTCTAATTAACTAGTACTTTTAATTAGTCCTGAATCCGTGCATGGCTGAAATTCAAGTTAGTTATGTTGGATTTTAAAATCTATTAACCATTAAAGATCATGAGTACGCAACGAAAGATAATAAATCACGTATAGAATAAGTAATTAACAAACGATCAAGATATGTGTACCTTTTAGCAATAAAATCTAACAAACGCAAATCTTGAATATACGGGTGTGTATAAAATTAATAACCACGCAAAACCACCGAAGATCTAACGTTCTTAGCAAACAATAACGTATGCTAGTACTGGTAGTGATTAAACAAACGATCTCCTTTTCTTGACTATCAACAAAATTAAAACCCTTGCGGTGTCTAATAGGTCGATCCACCCAAAGAACAAAACCCGAAACCCTTTGTGGTTTCTTGCACCGATCGCCCAAAGAGAGGAGCGAAGGAAAAGTGAGGGATTTCTTTTTTAAGTTATGGCAAAACAAATAATCCAAAGCCTTCTTTTATAGTCCAATAACTTGGCTTGCAAGTTAGGCAATCCCAATACCATAGGGATTGGTATTCGGCCGACTAGAAAGAAGGAGGGGGTTTCCTGCAATTTCCTTTTCTACATTTATTGCATATAAGTCCTTTTAGTTAACATTTAACCTCCGTTAGCAATTACAGTTAAATAAGTAAATATTTAACACTCGTTTACTTAATCACTACTTAATATTACATTTAATATATTAATATTATTGTGTTACGTATTAACGTGTGCGTCCCCATAGGCTCGAGTAATTTCCCGGACATACATTATTTTACGTGTACATATTCCAACAACTTAATCTTTTATAGGTTCGTGTATATCACTAGTAGAAAACAGGGCAACACTGACGGTCAAATCCGTCAGTGACAGCCTTTACCGACGGGTTACTCACGGAAAATTTATGTCGGTAATATCGCCGTCGGTAATTTTGGTGACGGATTTCAAAAATCACCAACGGACTTTTCCGTTATTAATCCGTTGTTAATATTCCAAAAAGTTACCATTAGATTAATGAAAGGTTTTAGTGACGGATTACTGACAAATATTACCAACGGATACGAGTCAGGAAAGTACCGATGGATATCACCAACGGATAATCTCGACAAAATATAATTTAGTGTTTCATCAATATCTCGTCACAAACCTCCGGCTATTGCCATAATTATTTATGCATTGTAAAATCCTATAAAACAAAATATAAAGAAAGCGGGAGATTCAAGTCATATTGTATAATCAGAAAATATTAGTCCCAATCCAATATTCAAATAACAAATTCAATAAAAAATGTCAAAATGGATGATATCACATATACAACATATAAAAAAGATAGTAATGTAATTTGAGGTTGTTTCATGTGAATTCTACTCCTGTTGCAGCTGCTCAACTTCTTTCTTCCATCAGAGATACATCCAACTAGATACAACCAAAACATACACAACATTAGTAAGTGGAAGCCAAACTGAGCCATGCCAACCCGTTTCAGCATACACCAAACCATTATGATCCATTCATATATAACATTACATGTTTCAGCTTTAAACACCCTATTTGAGTATATTGCACAACCAATACAACCCATTCATACGCAAGATGACTAATTTATAATAAATAAAACTAATTTCAACCCGCTTATAACTCTAAATGACCCATTTTAACATAAACTAACCCAATATGACCTATTCATACCCATTATAACCAATAAAAAATCAATAGACTTAATATAAACCCAATATAACACATTAGGACTCATTATGACATGTTTCAACCTAATAACTAACTTTAAAAAAAACATATCGATGCGTCAATATAGAAATGGATCAAGTCTCAGTCGATGTCAAGTCAGGACGACATAACTAATGTTGGGTATTTGAAATAATAATGAGAAAAAGGAAAGGTTATAGATATTCAAGTAATCGACAAATAAGAACATTGGAAGCAAGACTGTTAGTATACTTGTATTGAATAGTAAAAGAAACCACTCAACAAGTTCTGATGACGCTTGGATAGACATGGGTCGCCTCGTGCATCGGGTAAGTAACACTGAAATAGTTGAGGAACATGTTAATTTCAAATATAAAATAGTTGAGGAACGTGTTAACACTGAAATACTTACTTCAGTATGTACAAGGGCGGCTTTGACATGCTCACGACACCATCACCCTGTTGAACTTATTTAAGGTAGTGAAGACCTACCAGTAAATAACATACATACTTTTAAATCAATACTTTGAAAAAAATCATTTGACCTTGCATTATAAAGTAGAATTGAATTTTATATCGTAGATCAAAAGTTTGAATACTCATT
>BQNB010013308.1:0-55000 GCA_026074375.1 Tanacetum coccineum | reverse complement strand
GTTTCGTCATAGTTATAACCGAACTAGTCGTCGTAGTTGAAACCGAACGAGTTGATTTTAGTTGGAACCGAACGAGTTGTTATTAGTTGGAACCAAACTAGTTGAATTTAGTTTGAACCAAACTAGTTTTCTTCAGTTGGAACCGAACTAGTTTTCTTCAGTTGGAACCGAACTAGTTTCTTCAGTTGGAACCGAACTAGTTGCTTCTGTTGGAACCGAACTAGTTGATTCAGTTGGAACCGAACTAGTTACTCCTTTTTCAACCGAACTAGTTTACTCCTTTGACAATCGAACTAGTGAACCAACGAACGAGTTGATCCTAGTTGGAACCAAACTAGTGAACCGAACCAGTAGAACCGAACTAGTTTATTTGTGTTAGAACCGAACCAGTGGAACCGAACTAGTTTTTTTGTTTGACAATCGAACTAGATAACCGAACCAGTAGAACCGAACTAGTTTTTGTTTGATAACCGAACTAGATAACCGAACCAGTGAAAACCGAACTAGTCAAAACCTATCAACTCAAATTTCTAAATTATACGGTTATTTCTTTGACTTGTAAAATCCCGTGAAACAATTAACTTGTTTTTCCCGTTTTGTTGAGAAATTATAAATCCGTGTAGTTTCAAGAATTATTTCAAGACTCAACAACCACACATTCAAACACAATTCCTTTCTACCACCGATCGATCAATTAGTAATCTTTTTGATACCACGTTATCAATGACGACTCTTGCTGATAAATCACTTCTCTCGGGTGGTGACAATAAACCACCGATGCTTGAAAAACATTTGTATGATTCATGGAAAAGCATAATGGAACTTTATATGATGAATAGACCACATGGTAGAATGATCCTTGCTTCCGTTGAGAAAGGTCCACTCGTCTGGCCATCAATCACTATGGATGGTGTAACAAGACTTAAGGAATATACTGAGCTCACCCCTGCAGAAGCCATTCAAGCTGATTGTGACATCAAAGCAATTAATATCATTCTCCAAGGCCTTCCAACTGAAATTTATGCTCTTGTGAGTCAACATCATGTAGCCAAGGATCTTTGGAGAAGAGGAAACTGCTCAACGCAAGGAACGTCATTAACAAAGCAAGAACGAGAGTGTAAGTTGTACGATGAATTTGATAAGTTCACTTACAAGAAAGGAGAGTCGTTACACGAGTACTACTTGAGATTCACATTGCTACTCAATGATATGAACATCTACAAGATGCCACTGGAGCAATTTCAAGTTAATACCAAGTTTCTGAACACTCTTCCTGATGAATGGAGCAAATTTGTTATTGATGTTAAGTTGGTCAAAGACTTGCATACTACCAATGTTGATTAGCTTCATGCTCACTTGGAACAACATGAACGACATGCAAATGAAGTTCGTTTGATGCATGAATGTAACTCTGATCCTATTGCTTTAGTTGCATCTCACCAATAACACACCATCTTATCAAACTCATTCAACCCACTTACAAAACACTCAACTTCAACCACCACTTCAACATATCCATCTCCACAATATGGGTATACCTAATCTCTGTAACAATACTCAACTCATCAATCATCAACACCTCTTTCAGTAACTTACCCATCCAATGATTTTCAATCATCAATTCACCACAACATTTATTCTCCATCATCATCCATTCCTCAATTAGAATATCCTCCCCAAATTAACCAACAATCTGAATTTTCCCAACAAGACTCCGGTCTAATTGTTCCAGTGTTCCAGAAAGGTGATGATCCCATTGATGCCATCAATCACATGATGTCGTTTTTGACTGCAGTTGTCACCTCCCGTTATCCCACTACCAATAATCAGCTGAGAAACTCGTCTAACCCTAGGCAACAAGCTACCATCAATAATGGAAGAGTGACACTACAACCAATTCAGGGGAGACAAACTTCTTTTGTTGCGGGTACTTCAAGGACTTACACTCCAGGAGCAAGTGGAAGCAATTCTGGAAAACAGAGGACGGTTATTTGCTACAACTGACTGCAAAGGGGAAGTCACATTTCCCCATACAGTGCACCAAAACAAGAGAAAAAGGATGATTCATGGATTAAAGAGAATGAGTTTTTTTTTTTTTTGTTTTTTTTTTTTTTTTTTTTTTTTTTTTTTTTTTATTTGCTGGTACAAGCTCAAGCTCATGGTCAAATTCTAATGAGGGGGAACTACTTTTTTGCGATCCCGATATCCTGAATGGTCAAAGCAGCACAGAACTATCAATTACTACACAATGCTGCTTTCAAGCTGATGATTTGGATGCATATGACCTGTAATGTAACAAATTCAACTCTGCCAAAGTTGCTCTCAATAGCGAATTTTATCTCATTATAGTTCAATGCTCATGCATTATGTACACAATCCATGGATAATATTGGATAATGAGTGTGAATCAGAGCTGTTCAGATGATGACATCTCGCAACAGTCAAATGTTGTGAATCCATTCAGAGACTGGAAATAACCACTGATAAGCAATATCATTCCTTATTCTCATATGTGATTGAATCACAACAAGCAACTGGTTCAGATATTCTAACTCTTCTACACAACAAGATGATTTGATATAATCTATGATTGAACAGCTAAAACCAAGTAGCTAATTTACCAGAACTAATCTGGAAAATAAGAGTGTCAAGATACCTTAACAGTTGATGCTGAAAGATATAAGAAAACAAGTTAAAGATTTGAATGAAGGACAAAAAATGTTGACTAAGGAGAAAGGATAACGTTTCAGAACACATTTGCACAGTCTGTAGAGATTGATCTTCTTAAACAACTCATTCAGAACATTTTAAAAGAAAAGGAATCTTTATTACAAACGGTTACTACATCTAAAAGAATGATTTTAAGAAAAAGAGAATCAAGGACATTGATAGAAGAAATAGCTCTAGAAAAGTAGTCAAAGTACTAGATAGATAATTGTTTTTAAAAGAGAACAATCTGCACAAACTGTTCACAAGTTACGAAACCTCAGTATTTTTCTATGATAATACCACTAAACAAGCTTTAGGTTTTCAAAATCCCTTCTATCTGCAGAAAGCTCAGCAGTCAAAACCAAAGCTATATGTTGGTGATATTATTGTTCAAACCAATCCTATTGAGATTCCTGACTCAAAAGAGACCTTAGCACTTGCTGAAGAGAGTCGTTCCAAAATGCTTTTAAAACATAAGGATAATATGATGTTAGAAAAGGAAAAGTAATTTGATACCACACCAATAGATTATGCTGCTCTTAACAAACTTTATAAAGATTTTGAAACACGGTTTGTTCCACAAACTGAATTATCTGCTGAACAAGCCTTTTGGTCTAGAATGATGAATTTCCTTCAGAACCCATCACTTTCATATTAACCCACCAAAAATTGTGGTGTAAAATTTGTTGAGGTTCCAAAAGAACTTCCTAAAGTCAACATGGTTAACACGAGTTTGAAGAAACTTAAACACCATCTTGCTAACTTTGATGTGGTAGTCAAAGAAAGGACCACACCCACAGCTCTCACTAAGGGTTCGTAGGGTTTCAAACATACAAAAGCTTGTTTTAGGGATGAAATAATTCCATTTGTAAAAGCTCTGAAGGACCTTATTTAGTACATTCAAACCAGTCATTGGTTGATGAATCTTTCTGAAGTCCAAAATGTCTTCTATCTAAAATTGAACAGGCTGTGGAACGAACATCGTATTGAGTCAAAAACAATGAAGTTAAGAATGAATCAAGTTTTGAATGAAAAAAACGACTCTGAGAACAAGGTGATGAGCAAAGATATTGTAACTTACTTGTTTAATCCTATTCGAGGAGATGATTCTGTGAATGTGCATGAATGTTAAAAGTGTCTCAAACTTGAGACTGAGCTTCAAACAGATTTGTTAAAGGGAAACTTAAGATAAACATTTAAAATATTTTACCATTCCTTGAAAAACATTGCATCTCTTTAGAAGTTGACACTCAACTTAAACAGGAAATTTTTCAAAGGGAAAACTACTGTTTCAAATCAAAGTGTGTTCCAAGTTTGAGTCAATTGTTTGAATTAAATGAATTGAAAGCTCATTCCCCCAAGAGAAAGACATGGTAATAAGAAAGTGGAAAGAGAGGAATTTAATCTCTAAGTGGAAAAATAGATAAGGATAAGATCAAACAAGACTTAGAAGAGATTGAAACCATAAATATTGAATTGGATCATAGGGTGACAAAGCTTATTGCTGAGAATGAGCATTTGAAACAGACCTATAAGCAACTTTATGACTCGATTAAACCAGCACGTATTCGATCAAAAGAACAATGTGATGATTTAATTAATCAAGTCAATATAAAGTCTGCGGAAATTTCTGATTTAAATGTTAGTCTTCAGGAAAAGGCTTTGGCAATAACAGCACTTCAGGATGAATTAAAAAAACTTAAAGGAAAAGCCCTAGTTGATAATAATGTTTCAAACCACCCTAGTGATCCAGAGTTGCATCAAGTTAATGTGGAACCAATAACCCCCAAATTGTTGAATAAAAGGACAGCTCACTCTGCCTATATTAAGCATTCTCAGGAAGAAGCCACAGTTCTTAGGGATCTAGTCGATCATATTAAAGCTAATTATCCCTTAGATCCACTCTTAGAATCTGCCTGTAAGTATACAAAACTAATTCAGAGATGCCCTCTAAAATCATAAAAACTTGTCCTAGTATCGAAACAGTTCTAGAGAACAAATTAGTGGTTGGTGACCGACCCCGATGAACAAAGTCAAAAGAGTTAGATTCACTGAGCCCGTCACATCCTCAAGAAACACAAAAACAACCCATACCTCAAACCTAGCTTCTAACAAACCTATGTTGTCTTCTACAGGAGTAAAACAGTCTACTAGTGCTAGCGGATCACAGCCTTCAGGCAATACAAAGAAAGATAAGATTCAGCAAACACAAAGTAGAATTCTGAAGAATAAAGTAGAAGCCCACCCTAGGAAAGTTAAATCTAGTTTGAAAAATAAAGATCATGTTGTTGAACCAAAAGGAACTGCTCCTGTGCAGCATTCCAAGCTTAATGCGAATTCTGACCTTAAATGTGTTAAGTGTAATGGTTGCATGCTTTCTGATAATCATGATTTGTGTGTTCTTGATTTTATCAATAATGTGAATGCTCGTGCTAAATCTAGATCTGTTAAGAAAAATTCAAAGAGAAAAGTTTGGAAACCAACAGGAAAGGTGTTTACCAATATTGGATATATCTGGAGACCTACTGGTCGGACCTTCACTATAGTAGGAAATGTGTGCCCTTTAACTAGGATTACCACAACTACTAAAGTGCCCCTTAGGAAATCATCTGCTCTAGATAATAAAACACCTAAACCTGTCGTCAATCCCGGGGATCTATAGTTTCCAATGTTCCATCTTCCTCTCTTGATGAATGCAGGTCGTCCAAATTGTCCTCTGGTATTTGGACTCTAACTGCTCCAAGCATATGACCGAAGATCGCTCAACTCATCAATTTCGTTAATAAGTTCTTGGGTACAGTCAAATTCGGTAATGATCATGTAGCAAAGATTATGGGTTATGGATACTATTAGATTGAGAATGTTACAAATTCAAGGGTTTATTACGTTAAAGGACTTGGGCATAATCTATTCTCTGTGGGACAATTTTGTGATTCCAACCTCGAAGTTGCGTTTCGTCAACACACCTGCTACATTCGCAATCTAGAAGGTGTTGATTTATTAACTGGATCTTGAGGGGACAATCTTTATACACTCTCTCTTGGGGATATGATGACGTCTTCTTCTATCTGTCTCTTGTCAAAGGCCTCTAAAACTAAGTCTTGGTTATGGCATCGTCGTCTCTCTCATTTAAACTTCGGAGCTATTAATCATCTTGCCAGACATGGTCTTGTTCGAGGTCTCCCTAAGCTCAAGTTTAAAAAGGACCATTTGTGTTCTGTATGTGCATTAGGCAAGAGCACGAAGAAACCCCACAAACCTAAATCTGAGGACACCAATCAAGAAAAACTCTATCTGCTGCACATGGATCTGTGTGGACCAATGCGTGTCACGAGTGTTAATGGAAAGAAGTACATCCTTGTTATTGTCGACGATTACTCTCAATTTACATGGGTAAAATGCTTGCGATCAAAAGATGGAGCTCCAACTTTTATTATCAATTTTTTGAAGATGATCCAAGTACGACTTAAGGAAACCGTCCAACGCATCAAAACAGATAATGGAACTAAGTTTGTTAATCAGACATTGCGTGAATATTATGAGAAGGTTGACATCTCTTATGAAACATCTGTTGCCCGCTCTCCACAGCAAAACGATGTTGTTGAAAGATGAAATCGTACGCTAATTGAAGTAGCCCGCACAATGTTAATTTATGCAAAAACTCATTTATTTCTATGGGCCGAAGCGGTTGCTACAGCCTGTTATACCCAAAATCGTTCCATGATACGTCGTCGACACGGTAAAACACCATACGAGCTTCTACACAACAAACCTCCCGACCTATCGTATCTTTATATGTTTGGTGCACTCTGCTACCTAACGAATGATAGCGAGAACTTGGGCAAGTTACAACCGAAGGCCGATATAGGTATTTTCATTGGCTATGCACCCACGAAGAAAGCATTTTGGATTTACAACAGACGTACCAGACGAATAATTGAAACCATTCACGTTGACTTTGATGAGCTGACTGCAATGGCTTCTGATCACAGTAGTTCAGGACCCGCACTTCATGAAATGACTCCTGCAATAATCAGTTCAGGACTAGTGCCAAACCCTCATCCTTCAACACCGTTTATACCACCTTCGCGAACTGACTGGGATATGCTGTTTTAACCGTTGTTCGATGAATTTCTCAAACCTTCACCTAGTGTTGATCATCCAGCTCCTGAAGTTGTTGCTCCAATTAGTGAAGTAATTGCTCAAGTTCTTGCTGACTTAACCGATTCACCTTCATCAACTACATTTGACCAAGATGCACCATCTCCAAGTAATTCTCAAACAACACTCGAAACCGAACCTCCCGTTATTCTAAACGATGTTGAAGAAGATAATCATAATATTGAAGTTGCACATATGGGTAATGATCCATACTTTGGTGTTCCAATTCCAAAAATCCCTTCTGATCAATCTTCATCATCGGGTTCTATTCATACAATTGTGCACTCTGATCACCAAATTTCTAAACACAATATCAAATGGACTAAGGATCATCCACTTGAAAACATAATCGGTGAACTCGCTAGACCAGTTTCCACTCGGCTGCAATTACATAAGCAAGCTCTTTTCTGTTACTACGATGCTTTCCTCACTGCTGTTGAACCCAAGACGTATAAAGATGCTTTGACTCAAGCCTCTTGGATTGAAGCAATGCAAGAAGAACTTAATGAGTTCGAACGACTTGAAGTATGGGATCTCGTACCCCGACTAGACAAAGTTATGGTGATTACTTTGAAATGGATCTACAAAGTGAAACTAGACGAACTGGGAGGAATTTTGAAGAACAAAGCTCGATTAGTAGCCCGTGGTTACCGTAAAGAGGAGGGAATCAATTTTGAAGAGTCTTTTGCTCCGGTTGCAAGATTAGAGGCTATAAGGATTTTTCTCGCATTTGCTGCTCATATGATAATGGTCGTCTACCAAATGGATGTGAAGACTGCATTTTTGAATGGTAATCTGCGGGAAGAGGTTTATGTTAGCTAGCCGGATGGATTTGTGGATAAAGATAACCCCAATTACGTGTACAAGCTAAAAAAAAGCTCTTTATGGGTTGAAACAAGCTCCACGCGCGTGGTATGATATGTTATCTTCGTTCTTGATATCCCAAGACTTCTCCAAAGGCTCAGTGGATCCTACATTGTTCATCCATAAGGAAGGCAAGGAATTACTTCTGGTACAAATATATGTCGATGATATTATCTTTGCTGCTTCTACACCTGAACTTTGTGACCTATTTGCTAAAATCATGTGTTTAAAATTTAAGATGTCAATGATGGGCAAAATCTCATTTTTCTTAGGATTATAGATTTCTCAAAGTCCCAGAGGCATCTTTAATAACCAGTAATGTCCTTCCTTTTCCCGAGTGTGACTCGGTTTTCTATGAGGATTTTTCCAAGGTTGATGCTTTGCCTTCGACCAACAACGAGGACAAGGTATTTAATCTGGGTATACTCATTCATGAGAACCTCTTTGAAGTCACCGACTTTGCAACACCGGATAAGAATGTAAAGAAGGCCACTAATGCTTCTTTAATTCTTAAGGATTTTAATCCTCCTCTTTCTCTTTATGAACTTCCTTTCCACAAAGAAGTTCCTGGGCTAGGAGCTTTACTCTCGTTTGCATCCGAAAATGAGGAAAAAGTTTTCAACCCCAGGATTCTCACTTCTAAAAGAGTTCATACCTCTCTTCTCCCGGAACTATCTCATCGGGGCACTAAAGCTTTCAAAGTCACCAAAATTCTTGAAAGCCCGATGGAGATTTTTCTTTGCTCTTACCAAGAGGACATCCGAGTCTTGGATGTTCTGTGTCTCCACTTCTATCCCCCTTGACAAACTCAAGTATGGGGGATTAGGTCAAGCTAAGTGACCTAAAACAAGCGCTTCGTGGGAGGCACCCCATGCTTATCCTCGTATTATCATAGTAGTAGTATGGTAGTAATAAATAAGTGTTTTTGTTGTGTGAGGAGGCTCGCTCTTTCCTTTTCCATGTTTTGTGTTTTGTGTTGTATTGTCCAGGATGTCCCGGATTTTTGAAGCCTCTCGTGCTCACGGTTTTTGTCCTTCGATCACAAGAGCTTCAAGTCCTCAGCTTCATTTGGGAATCCGATATCCTAATCTTATCGACTAACGTTTATCTTTAGCATAATTCATAAACGGCTTAGATTTACGTAGAGACCCTTCGTAAAACATTGAGGACAATGTTTCATTCTAGTATGAGGGGGGGATCTTCGATTTGATTATGCCTGCAGTCATTTTTTCACGTAATCCTGTTTTTACCACCAAAATTTCAAAAAAAAAATGAAAAAAATTTAAAAATAAAATAAGTGTTTTGTCACAATTTTGACTTTCCTGCTGGGTAGAATAAGAATGAATTTTGACTCGATCGAGCGTGTTGAGCTCTAGCTTGTTCCTTAACATTTAGACTAAGCGTTCGCGAATATTCGCGAAGAACGAAAAATGATAGTGTTAATTATGAGTGGAATGCTAAACAAGGATTATTTGGAAATCTTAAGAGCTCATGTGTGTAATTTGTCACTTTTTCTCCCATAAGCTTCTAACCTGATTAATATACGTGCTATTTTTGGAGATTAAACTTAAATCAATAATTTTTATGTAGTATATAGCAAAAATTTTAGCCTTAGTTCAAATTTATACTTGAATTTTTCAAAAAAGAAGTATTTTCTAAAAAAATGATGATAAAAAATGAAAAAAATATATGATGATTAATAAATATAAACTGTGGGCTGATAAAAGTTTGCTGTATCTTGCCGGCTCACAACCGATGTTGCAGCCTTCTAAAAGGTCGAAGGTTACAATTGCATAAGTGTTTAAAATTAAGTGTGAATTAATAAATAAAAGATCTCTTTTTGTTAAATTTAAATATGCTTTTGAACTTTGACTATTCTATTTTATAAGCTATGTGTATACGGAAAATCTGAGAGTTTTTGAAACCTAAGGTCCGTGAGTCCCGATACTAGTCTCTGTGGGGTGTCAAAAGCCTGGTCACTTAACCGCAAGGTTGGGATGTGCCGAGACGAAAGTCGCTACATGGGATGATCTCGCCTTCAAACTCATTATTCTCGGGTGGAACGTAAAACATAGAATTTTGCAAAACATTGATCCAAAGTTGAAATTCAAAATAGCACATACACCTAAGATATAATAATTGTCGGGAGTGAAAAGTTTACAAATTGCAAACATGAGTAGTTTTAGCATCTATACTTATCCTTAACGGTGATTTTGTTTTAAGCTTGGTTTGGAATAAATGAAAAGTTGGGGACGATGAATTTATCCTTTTTGGGGCATTCTCGGATAGAAATGCATCTTGTTCTATGATCCCTTAAATTTATAAAATAATGAAAGTCAAATAAGTTAGTTGCTTAATGAAAAAAAATGAAAAATACAAAAAATTGTGTAGATCTTTAAAAAATGGTAAAGACAGGGCTTTTCAAAACTTATGAGTCTTTAAATTTCCTTCGACGAACACTTAGCTACTTTTCGAGGTTACTAGTCGAGGGGGATTGAGATTCTTAGTTTTCTAAGTGCTTACTTCATAGCATTGCGTGAGAACACGGCAATATCTTAGTATGAGGGATTTTGGTATGCGTTTAATTACACATACCTTTCACCATTAAAATCGGACTTAAATGACCTAAAATGTACCAAAAATACATTGTATTTGTATGTTTTCATTTGTATTATGCAGGAAACGGATATCCAAGAAAAAGACAAAAAATAAAGCAAAAACGGACAAAACCGAGCACAGAATGGAAAAACATGAAAATACAAAGTCAAATTGAAGCCAAAAAGTCAACCCAAGAAAGTCAAAGTCAACCCCGACAAAGTCAAAGCCAAGAAGTCATCAAGTAAAGGATAAATACTACAAGGACCGAAGTTGTAAAGATGCCATATATAACTTTAGGGGGCCATTTCTACCAAACCCCTAAAGTTATACCACAAAAGGACGGGTCAAACCTGGCTAATCCCCAAAGTTTCACACCACCAAGGACCTTTCTTGCAAAACCACAATACACCATGAGGGACTTCTTGTGACAAAACCCCAAACTTCACCTTGCAGTTAAAAACACTGTATATCTTCAACCCACTTTTCCCGCCAACCATTTTTTGTCACTGTTCATCTTCGTTTTCCTCTTACCCTGCAACATAAGAACAAAATACATTAATCCCACTTCCCCCCACCTCATAAAAAGATAAGAGCCACCTTGGCAATCTTGCAAACCCTTATTGGACAGAAAAATGAAGGGTCGTGATTAAAGAACTTGGGCACAAAGGCAAATGGATGGCTGAGATTTGCTAGGGTTTCTCCTCACACAACAAAAACACAGCTGGTCTCTCTCTATGAAGAAGCACAAGTCCTCATTAGGGTTTTAGTATAAGTATAAGCTTATGTATCTTAGTTTAGGGGTCGAATTTTTAGTTTCAAGGCAAAATCTTGTAACAAGAATCTTTGTACCAAATTACTTATTGCCTTTTTAATATACTTGTCATTTAAATTTAGTCTTTTCAATATTTGTTACTTTAATTCTTGCAATTTACAGTTTTTATTTAAAATCTTGTCATTTACTTATTGCTTTTTAAATTCATTCTTTTTAAGGCCGTTTTTCAAATTCTGTCAAAAATATTAAAAATCCAAAAAATATGTATATAAAAATAAAGAGAGCAACAAGGAGCAAGGTGTATTAAGGTTTGCTTGGGTTGATTCTGATTCAGAAAGCTTGGACCTAGGGGTGGTTAGGATTAGAGTTAGGTTTACATCAAAAGCTTGGACCCTTTGTAAGTGTTCCATTTAGATTTTTGCATTTTACTGTAGCAATAGCTTATTTCTGGCTTATTCATGCTTTTTCCTGCTTATTTGTATGTGTTTCATGCTTATTTGTCTTAGTTTCATGCTTGTATGCCATGATGTATGCTTTTTCCTTAAAACTGCCAAATTTGCTTATAAACTGCTTATATTTTATCTGCTTATTCTAGTGCTTTTTATTGTGTTATTTGTGCTTATTATTGCTTGCTATTTATTAGTTGTTAACTGTTTTTCAAAAACCTTTGCTTAAAACCCTTTAAATCAGTTAAAATTTGGATTTTAGGACTTAAAGGAGTGTTTGGGTCAAAGGGAGAAACGGGTCATTTTGGTGTATAAAACCAAGTGGGTCATTTGGTCTTCTTTAACAAGCCACTTTAAGAGGGTTTTAATCAATTTCTCATAGTCTTAAAGGTTTTAAAACTGTTTTAAAGATTTTTCTAAAAGGCTTCTTTGAAAACTGTGGTGACAACAGTATTAGATTAAGGTCTTTAAAACCTTTTTAAGAAGTGTTTTTGTGTCTCTTTTTTTTATGTCTTAATGCAGTTATAAAAAGTTTTCTTTGGTTCATTCTTGTTTTAAGTCAAACTGTCAAATTTATTGTCAAGTAACTTTTGAACAAAACTGCCCATTTTCAATCTTATATATCAGATGGTTATACTTGTTTTTAGTTTCTAAATTTTTGTGCACAAGCTCATTAGGAGCTTAACTTCATATGTTTTTAGCTAACTTTTCATTTTAAGCTTATTTGGTGACTTATTTATAAGCCTACTTTTTGTCTCTTTTAAAACTGTCAACAAGGTTTCCCCTGGTGCAAAAGCCTAACTTTTCACCCCTTTTTCTTGCTTTTCTTTAATTGAATCTTTAGTGCTAATTGGCTTTTTAGGAAGCTAATAAGCTGTTGTATAAGCCCTTGCAAGCCTTAAGATTAGGACCCCCCTCTTGGGCTTAAAAATAAGCCCAAAAGTAAGTCCTTTGACTGTTTTGCCTGCAGTTTAGCCCCATAGCTTATTTAGGTTGTCCAGCTTATTTGTCTGTTTGATTTTGCTTATTTTTGGTTTATATTAGCTTATTAGGTCTAGTTACACATTTGCCTTAGCTTAGTTATCCTTTCCATAGCTTATTTTGTCCCTTAAGCACCCACAGTTTAACATTAGCTTAGGCTTAGTTGAAAAGTAAGTCTCCCTTTGTAGTTGCTTATTTGTGGCTTTTCTATTTGATCTTTTGTGCTTATTTGTTGCTGCATTAACTTATTAGGTTAGTTTAAGCTTGTTCTAGCTTATTTGGATTTGTCTTAAGCTTATTTGATTCTTAGTGTAAAATTTTAAGTGTTTTAACCCTTTCTAGCTATTCTGTCTCTTTAGCTTATTGTCATTGCTTATTTTTGCTTTATTTTGCTTTTTAGGAATAGCTTATTGCTTATTTTAGCTTATTTTCATTTTCCATTAGCTTATTTGAGCTTTAACTGCTTAACAGTTAAGCATTTTTTAGTCTTAGTGTAAATTAGCAAACTGCCACTTTCTTTTAGCTTATTTCGTGCTTATTTGCTAGTTATAAATTTTTTGTCTTTTTTAAAGTTGCTTATTTTTAGCTTGTTCAAAAAGTTGTAAAAAAAATGAAAAACAAAAACATTGGGATTAGGGGAAGCCCCAAGTGAGCAGGGCTCGAACTTGGGACCTCAACCCCAATCTACCAACATTTTATAACACACTCACTACCGGTATGCTACAATAGCTCATCCGGTAGTGAGTTGCACAATTAATTCTTTAAGGGCATTTTAGCTCATTAAGCCCATAAGCTGTTTTTAGCTTATTACGGCTTATTTATAAGCCCAATCTTCTAGCTCTTATTTTTCATAGAACCAGTACACCTTAATCCACTTTTCTGTATTTTTTCACATTTTTCCAATATTGTTTACTATTTTTTATCATTTATTTTCTTTAAATCTGTTTTTTAATTATTAAAAATTAAATAAAAATCAAAAAAATATTTTTCTTTTTTAGAAAATTTTATTTTATCATATTACACTTAGGAAAAATAGAAAAACTTTCGTAGGGTCATTTTTGCAAAATTTCGTTTTTTAAAGAGCGGGATTCGTTCCCGTGCTTGTTTTTCGTACTTTCTAGCTCAATTTAGCTTCGTTTTCATTCTAGTTTTCTTTAAACTTCCTTTTTAGTCAATTTAAGTCCATTAAAAGTGAAAAAAAATCAATTTAGGCTTAATTTTGAAAAATTAGGGTTTTTAGTGTGTCGTTTTAGCTTCCTGTTTTTATTTTTAGTATAATTTGTGTAATTTTCTCATTTTTAGTGCAGATTGCTTTATTTTTCCCGTAGATTTAAAAATCAAATCCAAATCTTTGTCATTCAAACATCAAATATCAAACCAACAATCGAGTTTCCAATTCACTCCTCGTTGGGACTATGACCCGGGAACATCATATACTACTCTCGGTTTCATTGATTTTCTTGATGATTATCCTTATTATATATAAAAGTATTATATATTTAGTTATATAAAAAGGGTTAAGTAACAGCTAATCAAGCACTCCTTTTGTAATTCCTAAACCCTAGATTCTAAACTGACATCAATGTTTAGTCTAGGAAGATCAAAATCATCAAGATCTTTACCCATAGACTGCAGAGAAACTTTGATGTCTTTTAGGACCATATTTTGGGCTACCTCTACATTTTCATATAGTCTCCAGTAATCTTTCAAAAAGGATTCCTAGTGGTCATCCTATAATTTCCAAACATCTCCCGTCTCATAAAAGATCAAAATAGTTACGAATAACCTCCTAACAACAGGTCAAAACTGAAAAAGAGAACCCTCGCCAAGACATGTCGATAAAGCATCATCATTCTTAATTAATCCTCTCTTAAGAGTTGCTTTTTGAAAAGTCTGGTATAACACGTTGTTGATTGTGTAGAGATGTTTCCAGTCCGTAGGCCCACAAACATGTGACAGGAGTAAGCGCAAGTAGAATCATTCTCTATTCACATGTTTGTAGGCTACGGACCGGAAAGATATCTACACAGTCAACAACGTGTTGTACCAGACTTTTTGAGGAGCAGCTCTTGAGAGAGGATTAATTGAGAATGATAATGCTTTATCGACATGCGTTGGCAGGGGTTATCTTTTTCAGTTTCCACCCGCTCTTAGGAGGTTATTTGCAACTATTTTGATCTTTTGTGAGCCAGAAGATGTTTAGAAATTATGGGATGACCACTACGAATCCTTTTCAGAAGATTATAGGAGACTATATGAAAATGTGGAGGTAGCCTGAAATATGGTCCTAAAAGACATCAAAGTTTCTCTGCAGTCTATGGGTAAAGATCTCGATGATTTTGATCTTCCTAAACTAAACATTGATGTCGGTTTAGAATCTAGGGTTCGGGAATTACTAGAGGAGTACTCTATTGTTGTGGAAGAGGAACACTTGTTTGAATCCGACTCCCTTAATTCTAACCAGAGAGGCGCGTATGATGATATCTTGAGGCATGCTGGATAACGATATTTTGGGCGTGTTCTTTATAGATGTCCTAGGAGGAACGGGAAAGATGTTTTTGTATAAATCTTTGCTTACAAAGGTCCGGTCTCGTGGTTTCATTACACTCACGGCCGCTTCATCAGGTGCTGGAGCCAATAACATACTGGGTGGTAGAACAACTTACTCCCGATTCAAGATTTCAATAAACCTAGAAAATAACTCACTCTGTAACATTAAAAAACAAGGTGGGACTGTAAATCTGCTTAGAGCTGCCAAACTAATCATATGGGACGAGGCTTCGATGGCAAAGAGGCGGGCTGTTGAGGCACTAGATCGATCAATGCAAGACATCACAGGGATGAGACTCCCTTTTGGTGGAAAGATAATGGTCTTAGGAGGTGATTTTAGACATGTTTTAACGATCATAAGATGTGGAAAGCGAGCACAAGTCGTAGACTCCAGCCTACGAATGTCACCGCTATGGTTTGTGATGAAAAAAATAGGTTGACTTTGAATATGAGAGCATGAACAGATCCATGGTTTTTTGATTTTCTTTTACGAGTTGGAAATGGATATGAACAAGTGGTTGACAAAAATTACCTTCGCATCCCTGATGACATGACCATTCCATACAACGATATGGCTCGATCTAAGGAAGAGTTGATCAGTGCAATCTTTCCTTCTTTGCACGTCAACGGAAATTCATCATATTATATCATTTCTAGGGCGATCTTAATAACCAAAAATGAGCATGTGGATGAGCTTACAGAAAAGTTGATCTATAGATTTTGCGGAGACGAGAAAATCTATTACGGTTTCAATGAAGCACAAGACGAAGAAAACAACTTCTATCCTATGGAATTCTTAAACTCGCTTAATGTTAGTGGTTTGCCCCCCTTATGTTCTCTGGCTCAAAATTGGGTACCCGATAATACTTTTACGGAATCTCGATCCCTGAGACGGATTATTAATGTGCTGTCGTGTAGGGTCAATTATTTGATTATCAAGTTTTACGTTTATATTTAGCCGACAAACCTAAAACAACACTTTAACGAGCAGTGTACCCAGTCAAGAAGGAGCTCGCGGTAAGTAAGGTGTCGAACACTAAGAGCGGAACATTAATCCTATATTCTATCAGTATTTTAATTAGTCTATTTACTGGTTAAACCTATGCTATGTACGTTGTCTAATGAATTGGGGGTTTTCAGCCTGAGAGACTGGCACAGGTTTGGTGATGACACATATCAATTCAATACTCAATAAACACAAAAGATGAAGATTAGAAGATAGAAAAGCGGTACAAGCCAAATGATAGAAAACTGTATTAGCGATATTAAATCCGGTTCAATGCTGGTTTGTTTATTTTAGAACAATGATTTACTTATCTCGAAGCGGCATATCATTCTTAAGACTTAGGCGGGACATCATCCTAAGACCTAGATACAATTAATCCTGTCACAATTAATGCATCTGCATAAAGCATCCTTTAGTTTAATTATAATCTATCTTAGAGAATTAAAGCAGTGGTGATCCTATTAATACCCTAGCCCAACGGGACTTTACCCACTTACTGTTTGACGGTGTTTTATATACTGGTAGTCCACTATCCCAATCTTTATCAGTTAATTAAGAGCATGATTGCTAAAACATAAACGGGTCACCGACCAATCCAACTAAGCTCATAATCAAAAGACAAAGACATACCGTTATTTGTGATCCTATTGGTCCAGTAATATAAGACACGATATGGAGAGCTATCCCGGTATCTAGGTTACTTGGTCCGTAACACTAGACCCAGTTGAATGATAGGTCGCATATTCAAACACATAAACAAGTATGAGACGATAAACATAATTAAACAATCAATGATAAATTAAGAAATCGATTTAAAACAAACCAATCATTGAACTTTCATTAAGATGGCTAATACCCGAGGGTATTAGCCCATAACCATTGTAATTATATAAGCGTAATCAAACAATTGAAATCGAACGATTAAGAGAGTAAAAATTACATGATGTCTTTTATGGATTCGTGATCAATGCTTGACCTTGATGGCTGATCTTCTCTTCTCAAATTCGTCTTTGGTGAGTATGGTATAAGGAATATGATATTGCACATTGAAAACTCGTTTTTGAGTCTTTTATTTATAGTTGCTGAAAAATACTCGATACGGCGTATCCAGATAGGTCGATACGGCGTATTGGGCTAGATTCCTTGGAATGCGCGCTACGTTCATAATAAATATTTGATATCATTCCTAATTTACTTGATTTATTGTATCTTCGAATAGTTATCTTCATGGATACGGCGTATGTAAACAGAGTGAATACGCCGTATTGGGAATTGATAAAACGCGTTTTCTTGTGAAGTCTTGGCGCAGATATGCCATATCCCTTTAGTTGGATATGACGTATTGGTGAATTTTCTGCAATCTTCAAAATGCCTTTGTTTTAGCTCCAAATTATGCGCCTTTTAGCTTGTCTTCACAAAACACTCATGAATTACTGCATTTATCAACTTTAAAGTAATTAAGTACCAAATAATGCAATAATTATATAAACATAGGCAAAATAGATGGGATAAATGATATAATAAAGTGACGTTATTTGATGTCATCAAATATCCCCCCACTTGAATCCTACTTGTCCTCAAGTAGACTTTAGAAAGAGTTTTAGTTTATGAAAATGTGTCCCCATCGAAGTTAAGGATTTTCTGTTTAAGCATCGTTTTTTCCTAATCACCTATACATAACCAAGATCCTCACGAAATATGGAAATGAAAACACTCACATCACTCAACTAATCTAGGGTGCAACATTTAAGTAGTACACTCAATTGCTCGGTCGTGATTAGTTTCGTATCATAAGCTTGGAAAGGATACACATCTCCACCGCTAAAGCTGAGGAAGAATAAGTCAAAAGCTAAATTGGATTAAGAAGGCTTACGGTTGATCATTCAACAGTCTTTCACTATAAGTACCACACCAACAAGGCAGCTGTATCGTACACACATGGCCGAAATGACGGAATAGACATATACAATCCAAACACATCCCCGTTCGTGTTTAACCAACGGATAGGATGAAGAATGATATAGGGTAGGGACCTTCTAACTTTCACTGAAAGTCGTCATCCAACGAGGCAGCTGAGACATGTATACATGGCCGTAACGACGGAATAGACATGCATGCTCGAACAAGTCCTAATTCCAGTAGACACTAAGGTTAGTTGCTAGAAAAGGGAAGTAAAATGGGTGTTAAACAAAATTCACGAAACAAATAGATTAAGCCAACAAATAAGGGACGGTTGCTAGTACCTTTCCCCCGACCTTTCCATGACAAAGACTCGAACATATAGATAGACGCCTCGATCACAGAAATGACAAAGATAACCAAAGTTGGCGTTCCCATAACGGTCAACTTCCCTTACATCCCGCTCTTTACATACTTTTACATAAGTGGTGATATCGGCCACTTTTTATAAAACTTTACATCGTTGATTTTTGTAACTTATCAACGAATAATCGATCCTTCTAAGTGATTCCTTTGGTATAAACTTCTTTTTGAAATGACTATTTTTCTTCCTTCTCTTTTTTTTGCTTTTTCTCTTTTTCTATTTTTTTTCTTCAACAATACATCATAAACCTCGGTTTAATTCCACCGTCTTTTCTTTCATAATTCATCCGGATAATCTTTTCCTTGTAATACTTCTTCATCGGACATAATTCATAATTGAAAAAGTAGCAAAACTTACGAGCTACATATTTTTCCCATTGCATTGTGCAATTTCCCGACCATTATAGAGATAGAAAATTTTCACTTTGACACAGGAAATACAAAACTTTACACGAAAGCAACTAGAAACATAGGGAAATTGGCTTAATCTACATGGTAGGCTAAGGTGCAAAGGTGTAACGAAACATATAATATGGTGTACAAAAAGAAAGGAATGGCTCAACAGGTTGTTCAAGGGGGTTTTACTCCAAAAATGAGAGTAATCAAGGGTTACACGAGAGTTAACTAACTAGTGAAGTTAGTTATTTTACGACATGTAGGATATTTGGTTTAATCCTAGAAATTTATCAGTTGAACATGTTCTTCCATCTAAATCCATAGTACTAATCATGGCGGTCTCGAGTGATATACCAGGCCAAGTTCTAAAGTCCACTACATCACCGGCACACTCATAATTTTGTGGAATTTTAGTAGACAGTTGGAAACGGAATAGGCTTAATTCTCACAATATGTATCAAGGGTTATAGTGCGCTAGGTAATGTAACTAGTGATTTTTACAAAAGTCATGCTGAAAAAAATTTAAATTTTGGCCGTTTTTAAGCACTTTGCATGTTATTTTGTAAAAAAGAAGACAAGTACGTTCTAATTCTCCATCCCCCCACTTAAATTATACAACGTCCTCGTTGTATAGATAAAACAATTAAATAATAAGGGAAAATAGAATTAGAACGGAAAACTCCCTGATGTTTTGCTCGTGATAATTCTCCAAGATGAGTCCTTGAGCAAAAAGTGTGTTGACTAGGGCTTCAGCATGCCCGGATAAGTTCAACACATGTCTTTTTCAGCATATACCATATCATAGTTTCAGCAAGGTCCTGTATAAAAGATTAGAAGACAAGTGCAAATTCTATCTCGCTATAATGGTACAAGAAAACAATTAAACACGCAACTATACATGGATTAATACGTCGTATCCCAAACCCTAGGATACGCCTTATTGTTCCTGTAAAAATAATTAAATTGCTGGAAATTATATATTAAGTTTTAAAAACTTATAACGTCAAGACATATCTATACACCGTATCTAGAGGGGTTCGATACGCCGTATAGAGTGTCTGGGAAGACAGACTCGTGCAACAAACAATAAAAATGCGAAAAACAATTAAAATGACTGAGTTGTCTCCCGGGAAGCACTTTTGTTTACAGAAAAGTCTGTAAGTTAGACTTGCCCCAATTTAATCCAATCCTTATAAAACAACTTAGGGTCGAATGGGATGTCAAATGGCACATACAAATTCTTTATAAGATTTAAAAGCATCTCGTTGTTAAGAAGATTACAAGTCATGATATTAACATTTAGCTTATTGATAAAAGTTTTAGTTTTGAAAAAGTTAATAGATGTATCATGACTTGTTTCCAAAAGCTTATTTGACCCTTGTGTATCAACATTTATTACATTAGGTAATGGTGTGATAGACATATCCCCTGAAGGTTGCTCAATTTCGAGTTCATCATTACCATTGTCCATATCCGATTTTAGATCATCGGGATAAATCACATTAAAAGGAAATAAATCATTAAAGTATAAAACGTTTTGTTCCTTTTCATCACATTCGGTCAATTATGTTTCATTATTAAATTCATCGATACGTTGAGGACTTACAATATGTTCAGTTAAGAAATCTGATTTAGACATTAGAGCATCATTGTAAACAATGGCTGGAAATTCATTCTCAAAATCTTTAAAGAAGTCTAAATCATCAGAATAACTAACCTCAGGCTCGGGTGATGGAAATGAAGGCATATTGACTTTATCATTTTCTGAATCCGTTTTCAAATTGTCGACAAAAATTATTTTATAGGAAAATGAATTTTAGTCATAAATTACCATGTAATCTTCGTCGTTGGATTCGTCAAACGATATTCTAAAAGTCAATTTCATTGTCGTTAAGAGGACTTACTGTGGGTTCCCAAGAGAGCGCTTCTCTACATGTATCATCAAGGACTATAGCTGGGAATTCGGATTCGAAGTTTGTAAAGCAATCATCCTTATCTTCACAATATTCCATCTTACCGTATGTGGCAGTTTGCCAATTAAACGTCTCACCGCGACTAAGAGCTTTTTCTTCCTCAAGCCTGATATACTCTTCCATAGTAATGTTGGGGTCGTCCATTTTAACCTGTAATAGATTCGCTAGAAAAGAAACTATCAAATAGCCTAATACGCAGTATTCAATAAACTGAATACACCGTATTGATGTTGGAGTCGAATACACTGTATTGGTTTGAAAAATTTATACGTCGTATCTAATAAATTGAATACGCCGTATTGAGTATTCGACTCAGAGTATTACAGAAGACTGTAATAATGCAAAAAACACACAAACACGCAATATGCAAATATATACAATGCACACAAGCAAACAATTACAAACAGAATTTAAACAATTAGATTATACTAAGCTAAACTAATTAATGGTTAGAAATACTAATAAGAATAAGGTTTAATTAATTCACTCCCCAGCAGCGGCGCCAAAAACCTGATGTGCTGTCGTGTAGGGTTAATTATTTGATTATTAAGTTTTACATTTATATTTAGCCTACAAACCTAAAACAACACTTTAACGAGTAGTGAACCTGGTCAAGATGGAGTTCGCGGTAAGTAGGGTGTCAAACACTAAGAGTGGAACATTAATCCTATATTCTATCAGTATTTTAATTAGTCTATTTACTGGTTAAACATATGCTATGTACGTTGTCTAATGAATTGGGGGTTTTCAGCCTGAGAGACTGGCACAGGTTTGGTGATGACAAATATCAATTCAATACATAATAAACACAAAAGATGAAGATTAGAAGATAGAAAAGCGATACAAGCCAAATGATAGAAAACTGTATTAACCATATTAAATCTGGTTCAATGCTGGTTTGTTTGTTTTAGTGCAATGATTTACTTATCTCGAAGCGGCATATCATTCTTAAGACTTAGGCGGGACATCATCCTAAGACCTAGATACAATTAATCATGTCACAATTAATGCATCTGCATAAAGAATCTTTTAGTTTAATTATAATCTATCTTAGAGAATTAAAGTAGTGGTGATCCTGTTAATACCCTAGCCCAACGGGACTTTACCCACTTACTGTTTGACGGTGTTTTATATACTGGTAGTCCACTATCCCAATCTTTATTAGTTAATTAAGAGCATGATTGCTGAAACATAAACGGGTCACCTACCGGTCCAACTAAGCTCATAATCAAAAGACAAAGACAGAACGTTATTTGTGATCCTATTGGTCTAGTAATATAAGACACGATATGGAGAGCTATCCCGATATCTAGGTTACTTGGTCCGTAACACTAGACCCAGTTGAATGATAGGTCGCATATTCAAACACATAAACAAGTATGAGGCGATAAACATAATTAAACAATCAACGATAAATTAAGAAATCGATTTAAAACAAACCAAACATTGAACTTTCATTAAGATGGCTAATACCCGAGGGTATTAGCCCACAACCATTGTAATTATACAAGCGTAATCAAATAATTGAAATCGAACGATTAAGAGAGTAAAAATTACATGATGTCTTCTATGGATTCGTGGTCAATGCTTGACCTAGATGGCTGATCTTCTCTTCTAATATTTGTCTTTGGTGAGTATGGTATAAGGAATATGATATTCCACACTGAAAACTCGTTTTTGAGTCTTCTGTTTATAGTTGCTAAAAAATACTCGATACGCCGTATCTAGATAGGTTGATACGGCGTATTGGGCTGGATTCCTTGGAGTGCGCGCTACGTTCATAATAAATCTTTGATATCATTTCCAATTTACTTGATTTACTGTATCTTTGAATAGTTATCTTCATGGATACGGCGTATGTAGACAGAGTGAATACGCCGTATTGGGAATTGATAAAACGCGTTTTCTTGTGAAGTCTTGGCGCAGATACGCCGCATCCCTTTAGTTGGATACGGTGTATTGGTAAATTTTCAGCAATCTTCAAAATGTCTTCGTTTTAGCTCCAAATTATGCGCCTTTTAGCTTGTCTTCACAAAACAGTCTTGAATTACTACATTTATCAACTTTAAAGCAATTAAGTACTAAATAATGCAATAATTATATAAAATTAGGCAAAATAGATAGGATAAATGATATAATAAAGTGACGTTACTTGATGTCATCAATTATGTAATGGCACATAACTTATATGCAGAAAGTTTAAGACAAGCCTAATTGATGTGGAAATAGTTGTTGGACAGCATGCTGTCAAACGGGTATTCTTGCCAATAATCCCTCTATCTCCGTCTGAAGCCGACACGTTTCCTTTTAAGTTGAAAATATAACACCCTGTGTTTTCAAGTCATTGACGACGTCGATAAATCTACTATTTATTTTTAGCGTTGTACGCGTTTGGCTGAGAAGAAACTAGTCAAAAAGCTAAAAGTGGGTTAAGAAGCTTACGTTGATCATCTCAACAGTTATTATTCACCAAAGTACCTATACCAACAAGGGCATTTGAATCCTAGATACACGACGTTAACGACGGAATAAGACATATAACAATCTAAACACATCTTGTTCGTGTTTAACCATCGGTATAGGATAAGAATTATATAGGGTAGAACCTTCTAACTTCACCAAAGTCGTGAAACCTATGAGCAGGCTAATACATCATACATGGCCAAATGAAGAATAGACATGCATGCTCGAACAAGTCCTCGTTCAAGTAGACACTAAGGTTAGTTTGCTAGTGAAGGGAAGTAAAATGGGTTGATAAGAAAATACAACTGAAACAAATAATAATAATGCAACAAATAAGTGCGTTGCTAGTAACTTTCTCACCTACCGTTCCGTGACAAAGACACGAACATATAGACAAACGCCACGACATAAGAAATGGACAAAGACAACCTAATGGTCGTTCCCCAATGGTCAACTTCCCTTACATCCCGCTTATACAACACTTAACATAAGTTGTGGATATCGGCTACTATTACAAGACTTTACAATCGTATATTTGTTAAACATTTTAACATTAAGCTTCCCCTGAAACCCATATGTTAACCATTTCTTGAATCTTTAATTCTGTAGGCTCTTTGTAATGATCACTGATGAAGAAAACTAAGTATAACAAACTTGATGCTGAAGTAGAATAACCCAAACTTGTGTCTTATATCTTGCACTATCCGCGTGACGTCAAACTCTTACCAAGACCAAAGTATAAGTAGATCGCAACCTCTTGACAAAATCCTCATCTATATGAGACACTGAGTACAACAACGTAACTCCTTAAAGTGATAGAAAATGTGAGCATTGAGAACCATAAGAGAAATCACACACCTTTGCTAGATTCGTCATGTCTTCGTCACATCATTGAAAACACAAACAAGTTACCTCCTGCTAAAAGGTATGATAAAACACAAACACAAATAATTCCACTTCAACTTCAAATAAGCGATAAACAACCTTCTTCATAACCAATTAATCCAAGAAAATACGAGCCTTTTAAACGTTTAAGAACATTTAAACCAAATCAATATGTTATCTTCCCTTTAAATCAATCAGTAGCAACCAACAATAGTAACTCCTTTTATTGGCAGTATTAAAAATATATGAGCAGCACAAACCTTGGTTTAAGTCTAACAATAGTAACTACTAACCCTAGCAGTACTAATAACCACAACAGTATTAACTTCCTTTTGTGTGTGTTGTACGAGATCCAAAAACTGTGTGTTGTCTGATATCTGATGATACTAGCAGTATTAATATCTTCAAGCAGTATTAACTTTCTTTAAGCGCAATGCTAGCAGTACAAACTTAATAGTGCTTTAAATCTAGCAGTTGTAACTGCCTTTTCAAAACCTTAGCAGTATTAATCTTTAAGGACAGCAACACTAATAACATTGAATAATGCTAGCAGCATAAACTGTCTTCAAAAAATAAGGCTAGCGGTACTAACACAAAAATCTGGCAGTACTAAATCCTTTTGGCAGTACTAATGTAAATCAGCAGCATCAACATACCTTTGGCAGCATTAACTTCCCATACTTATCACCTCAAACAACGAATCAGTAGTAACTGCTGTCAAATATATATGGAAGTTATTATGGGAATAAAAGACAATCCCTAAAAATTAGGGCAACATATCGAATCCCATTCTTTTCCAAATCTGTTCACTTGTTGCTTTTCCTTCATTCCAAAACGAATACAGTAACCTTCTTCAATCTGTTGCTTCTTGGAAGTAGAAACATCAACGCGAGCAGTACTAACTTATAACCACTATTTAAGGTTACCTTTTTTTTAAGTATCCAGACGACACTTTTTAGTGTCACAAAGCTGTCACGAATCCGTCCTAAATTAGCATTCTCCTTCCTCCCATGGCTTTTTGTGACGCTTTAAGTGTCACTAATCTGTCACTTTGTAGGAGTATTAATAACATAACGATCAGTATTAATTCTTCTTGGATTCTGATCTTTATGCACGTGTTCAATAAACGACCAAACCCTAGACAAATTAGGGTTTTCATGAATCTACAAACAACTTTCATTATTCACTCCTACTAGAGTTCATCATCAATCCAAGGATCGACTCACCAAAGCTAGTAGAAATAAAAATAATTTTGATTGATCAAAAACAACTTCTGCTTGTTCTATCTATGACCAATAAAAAACCCTAGGTTTTCTTTACACCATTCAATACATGTTGATGTTGCTGCTCATTCTCAATGCCATTCAAAACAAACACGATAAATAAAACACCTTGTTGATACTAGATTGAGATCCACAAGGCTCTAATACCGATTGTGGAGACCGTTTTAAGCCCATCTAGGATATGTTTTACAGATAATATAAATATGCAGCGGAATATAAAGAATAGTATATATTATCAAACAAGGTTTTTAATCTCATACGTTTCCACCTTACCCCAATTATATATCTTGGAGCTACTAACTAACTAACTATTAATCTAACTACTAACTAAACGTGTACACCCACACGTTTTTCTGGACTCTCATTGGGAGAGTTCTATGTTTTTTGGTTGCTTAAAACCATATGCCTGATATCTCTTTATATACTAGAGATATCTAGGTTTACAAAGGATAAGAACAAATTACAAAAGATAAGAACAAATAATATCTTCCTAACATATAATATTATCTTTTGTATCTTTATCTTCTTAAGGAGATCTTCTAAAATCTTCAAAATTTTCTATCTTTTGAAGAATTCTTCTTTCGCATTTAAGTCCTTTTGTTTCATTCTTTTATTCACTTTGTCTCATCAAATCAAGAATCCCAACAATCTTCCCCTATTTGATGATGACAAAACAAACAAAGTCATGTACGAACTTCATCATAAAGCCAAAGCTTCCCCTGAAGTTGAGATGTGATCATCTCCCTGAATGAAACAAAAACTTCCCCTTTCCTTTGTAACCTGCCATGTCACCACACATAATAAGCTGCAAATCATATCTTTGTAATGCATCGCACTTCATTACATAATCTTTAGCATCTTTAAAGATACTAGGCCAATAGAATCCTACTTTGTAAACGTTTCTTCCTGTAATCGAGGCACTGTAATGTCGCCCAGTTGGACCAGAATGGCAGTATACCAAGATTTCAAGGATTTCGTCTCCAGCCACGCATCTTCTCATTACATTGTCTGGACACAATCTAATTGCGCATGGTTCATCCCAAAAATAGTTCCTTAGTTGAGAGAAGAACTGTTTTCTCCTTTCCGGTGTCCATTTTGGAGGTACCACTTTTCCGACAATGTAGTTTACATAATCCGCATACCATGGCTCTTCGTCATTAAGCTTGGCCTTTAATATCATCAAATGCTCATCGGGAAATTTATCAGCGATTTCTTCTTTGGCTAATTCTCCCATATTTGGATTCTCGAGTCTCGACACGTGATCAGCAGCTAAGTTTTCTACCCCTTTTTATCTTTAATTTTGATGTTGAATCATTGCAGAAGCAGAACCCATCTGATAAGCCTTGGTTTGGCATCCTGTTTACTAAACAAATACTTTAAAGAAGAATGATCAGTGTAGACTACAGTTTTTGATTAAATAAGATAGGGGCAAAATTTATCAAAAGAAAAAACAACTACAAGAACTTCTTTTTCAGTGGTGGGATAATGTGCTTGGGCATCGTTCAGGATCTTGCTAGCATAATAGATAGGTTTGAATTTCCGGTCTATTCTTTGTCCTAAGACTGTCCCTACTGCAAAATCACTGGCGTCGCACATTAATTCAAAAGGTACATTCTAATTATGAGATATTATAATAGGCGCGGTGGTTAATTTTTCTTTTGATTATAAAATGCTTTCTTACAATCTTCAGAAAAATCAAATTTTGCGTCTTTCATTAAAAGCTGGGTCATTGGTTTAGAAATCATAGAAAAGTCTTTTATAAATCTGCGATAAAACCTAGCGTGCCATAAAAAACTTCTAACACCCTTCACATTTGTGGGATAAGGTAATTTGGCTATCACATCGATTTTAGCTTGATCAACCTCGATTCCCTTCCCAGATATTTTGTGTCCCAAACAATACCTTCTTTTACCATAAAATAACATTTTTCTCAATTTAGCACAAGGTTAGTTTCTTCACATCTACCGATCCTTTTATCTAAATTATTGAGACATTCGTCAAAAGAATTACCGAATACCGAGAAATCATCCAAGAAAACTTTCATAAAATCTTCTACCAAGTCATGGAATATTGCCGTCGTGCATCTTTGAAAGGTTGCTAGAGCGTTGCTGATAATGCTCAAATTATACATGTTTTTATATGCGTTATCAATGGTTATATATATATATATATATACATGTTGGTTATTTATAAGAACTTTTGGTATAGAATAGAGTATATTTGCTATTGTAGGTTCTTGGAATGTGTCGTGGAAGAAAACGAAAGAATACACGAAGATTTGAAGCTGAAACGAAGAAATAACTGAAGATAAAGATCTCCCGAGACCTGTCCACTGTTTTGGCCATAACTCGGTCATACGAACTCCGTTTTAGTTGGTTCAAGCGGCCACGGAAGCGGAATTCAATTATCTACAACTTTGATTTTTGGTCCAAGAGCTGAAATTCCCCAAGTGCGGCACACTTGTAAATAAGTGCGGCACACTTGTAAATAAGTGCGGCACACTTTTCCATCTGAACGAAAATTAAAGGAAATTAAATGTAATTAAATGCCAAGTGCATTAACACCCGAAGTGTTGCGCACTTTTACACAAGTGGGGCGCACTTTGGCCCTGAAAAAACCTATATAAAGCCCCTTTACCTCTCATATCTCACATCATCTCACACACAAACTTCTATCTTACACACAGACAACCTTTGTAACCCTTTGGAGAGGAGGAAGGAGTGGTGAGGGTCCTTAGGATCCAATGATCTAAACACCCCTCTAAACCGCCATGCTACCACCACTCTCCACCATAAACCACCACTAAAACACATATTTCCAGAAGTTCTACACCATATCTAGATCATATACCATCCATTTCCATAACCTTAACACTTATCACCTTGATTCTTGGAGGATTCACACCAAATTCTCTTAAGATCATCACCATAAACCTTGTTACCAAACACTCCATTTGGTGATATATTGTGGATTTCCAGAAGTTACTTGGTATATTTTGGGTTATCTCAGTAGCATTTGGTTGTTGGTTGATCATGGAACTACTAGTTTTGGGTTGATGGTTGTTGTAGTCGAAATATTGGTATTGTTACTTTGCTTCTTATATGTGAAACATGAATAATATTTGGATGATTTTGCTATGATTTATGAATATACATGTTTATGAATTCGATGTTATCTTACTTGGATCATTGTTTATCTCTTGATATATCTTGCAATTGAAATAGGCCGAAAGGATTAATTGCCTTGATATATTTTGAATCATGTTGGCCATATGAATCAATATCATGCTTGTGAGAATGGTGTGGTGAATTGATAATCAACCCAAGTAAAATGATGTTTAAGACCCTTCCTTATGTTGACCGACCGGGTTGGGAGGAATTCATATATATGCATATTTGATATAAACCATTCTTAATGCACTAGTGATGATGTAGTATATAGGCCGAAAGGATTCTATGTTATCATTGGTAGATATGCTTGTTATTATGATTACCCGTCATATATGACTTGTATGCTTTGTTTATATAAAGTCTTGCTCTATCTCTATCTATTATGTTATGTGAATCATGCATTGTCCCTTGCTTGCTTTATACACACGTTTAGGCTATTTTATCCGTGACAATCAATTAGCTTTGTTACTTGATAAACAATCTGTAAATTACTAAAAATCACGTGGAACGACCTAGACTTACCTAATACTATATTACACTCGAATAGGGTATACTTGCCCGAATTTTGTGTTTTTCGTTAAAAATCGGTATTTCTAGTTATTATAAATTTAAAGCTTGTAAAAACACACATCAAGTTTTTGGCGCCATTGCCGGTGATTTGTTTAGTTGTTCTCAGATTGTTTGCTAGTCTTGTCCATGTTTCGTGTGTTTAAAATATCTTAAATCTCTTAAAATATGTATGCTGTTGCAGAAAGTACGGCGCACAATTAACCTTGTGCGCCGCACTTTCCCTTTTCCCGTTTCTTATTTTGCAGGTTTATACCGAAGTGCGCTGGTTTCACACCAAAACCGTCTTGTCTTGTGACTAATTAAAATCCAATTTTATAAACTCATCGTACCGTTTTCTAGCAAATGGAACCCTAAAATTTGTTTTTTCCCAGAAAGTACGCCGTACTTTACCCGAGTGCGCCGCACTCTCTACAAAATTTTCACCTGTTGAATCTGATTTAAAACCAAATCTAAAACTCAAACAACAAATTGCTAGTCTCAGGTATGTGATCATTTGAAATTCCCTTTTATCTGATTATACACCTTGTAATTTTGTGAATATTTAGATTGTCATTCAAAAAAAACAAAAAAAAAGATTTTATTTCTAAATTGATTTTGCTTATTTTGTTTCCTGACATGTCTTTGTTAATAAAATAAGTCATGTGTTTAATTTATATTGCATCTGTGAAAAAATAAAAAAAAATAAAAAAATTCTTAAAAATTTGCAGAAAGTACGCCGCACAATTAAGTTTGTGCGCTGCACTTTGCGCCTGCATACAAAAAGTTCTATTTTGTATAAAAATAATAATCAGATGAAATTTCTTTTGATTTAATCAATTATGAGTAAATCTAATGTGTTTTTATGCTTGCTTGTTTGTGTGTGTTTGATTGCGTGCTTATTAAAAACAAAAGCATAAAAATGTTAAAACTATAAAATCTTTAAAAAAAGAGTTTTCGTATTTCCTTTTGTTTAGTTGGTGTGTTTTGTGCTTGTCTATTTATGTGTTTGCATCTGTTTATATATGTGTTCCTACTAATAAGTGTAAACGAAAAATAAATATATATAATAAATATTTTTTGTCATAATAAAACCGCCGCACATACATTGTTGTGCGGCGCACTTCTGTACCATTTTTGCCGCAAGCCAAGTTTAAACTTTTGAAAAAAATAATAAAAAACATAATGCGATGTACGCCGCATTTTCTATGAAGTGCGACGCACTTCTGGTCAAAAAAAATTATATCTAAAAAAGTAATAAAAAATATAAAATAAAAATATATATATAATTTTTTTTATTTAACTTATATAATTATTATGTGCTAAAAATATAAAAAATATATAAACCCAAAAATATTTGTTTTTCTTTATATAGTTGTTAAAGGTTTTTGAACCTTGTGCGTGTTTGTCTATAAACTAAAAATCCAAAACGATTTTATGTGTGCTTGTTTTAGTAAATTGTCTATAAATAAAAAATATAAAAGAGAAAATATAAAAGAAAATGTTTTTGAACTTTGTTGGTGTGTTCGCTGTAAACCCTCACGAGACTATAACTTGTCCACTCGGGCCACCGAGGGGTTTAAAGGCTTGTTGCATACGCTAAATGCAATCTGGTGCCTACGAAAGTGTGCTTTAGTATTTTACGATTTTTGTAGTTTAGTTTATTTTGCATATTAAATAAAATAGGTGAAGCTTGAAGGGTGGTAAAGCTTATCACTTGGGGGAGTGATATATTTGAATTATAATATTACATGTGGTAGAATACACATGACGGCGTTCTGTTTCACGTCGTATCTTTCAGTATTCAACCGAGAACTTATAAGCCCTGGGAAGTCTCGTTTGTCTTATATTTATTTTCCCCGCTTGTCCTACTTTTAAGTTATTTTCTAATTATGCATAATGCTCAACTTAAGTGTGGGGGAAAATGAATTGAAAAATCAGACTCATTATTAAAAGTATAAACTTTTGTTCGCCCTCTGTAATCTAAAAATCTAATCTAGATTTTGAATTTCTTTTGCCACTTAGGTTAATATATTAGAATAAAACGTAGTAAAAATAATAATAATAATTAAATAAACTTTTGAAACCAGAGATGTGTCCCGATTGATAAAGCATATCCGACTCGGAATTGATAAAATTACTTGCGCATTTATAACCATTCCAGTAAATATGTGAGGATTTTGAGCCTGTATATAGCATACGTATTTTATGCTTGATTCCTTTGTTTATGAGTGTGCCGGTGATTTATTGATTCTAGAACTTGTGCTTGAAATTATTACGAGACCGCAGTGAGATCACGTTCGCGTGATATATGTATTTTTAAGTGATGAAGAGGCAACTTAGGATTTAACCCAAATAGCCATTCCATTTAATATATTATATTCTTTTAGCTAATTACACTGATTAGCTAACCTCCCAAATAAAACCCTTATGTTAGCACTCATCTTTAGTGCTAGATTCTCCTAGTTTAACCCGCTGAGCCATTCTATTCATTTTTCTTGTCCACTAAAAAAATATATAAAAAAATAACCTTTAGCCTAAGCCTTACCCATTGTCAAAAGTCTCTATGGTTGGTTGCTAGTTGCTCGGTATGATTGGTTGATTTTTGCTTATGGTTTGCTCGCGCTTTGCTATAAGTGTTGCGCCATTTCAATGAAGATGAAGAAGGCCTGCTTCATGTTCATATTTTTTTGTGGTGTATTCTTATCTTAAGTGTGGGGGAATTGTTAGTTGTGTGATAGACTGATTGAAAGAAAAAAAATGAAATGAAAAAAGGGGTTATAAAAAAATAAAAATAAATAAAAAAAGAAAAAAGAGAGAAAAAGAAAAGTATGAATAACAGTTGAGATGTTGGTTGCTTGTGACGTATTGCTATATTACATTTGTGCTGGTTCGATTATGATCGAGAGAGGTTGAATGTTCGATAACCTCGCGGGTTTGTGGATTGTCGTAGCTAGCAACATGGGTTCTTGGACTTGTTGACAAGTATATTATAAAACCATTTCTAGTATATATTTCCCATGCCTTATACACACCCTTATAAACCCTTATCCTAACGTTACAACCCGAATAAAAGTCCTCTTTTGATAATTATACTTGGTGCTTACGCCATGTCGGTGCAGTTTTGTTTCTTGTACAAGCCTATGGTAACTTAATAGATCATGTCTGAGCAATTGACTGTGATTTCCCTTTTACCCTCTATTACATCACATACGAGTGTTTGAGTGAATTATACTTTTTCTTATTCGTGAGGTGCTTAGTCATGTTATTATAGCTTGAAGATCATTGGGTATTGTCAAACATCTCTTCTTTCACATATTAAAAATCAAAAAAAAAAATTTAATTCTAAGTTTGTTTTGTAAAGCTTATTATTTTTCCTTATTTTGCTTGAGGGCAAGCAAACCCTTAAGTGTGGGGGGTGCTTGCGCCTTTTGCACTTATTTGTTACAAAAACCCAAAATATTTTCGAAAATTTCACACCCAATAATTTTTTTTTCAAATATATATATATATATATATATATATATATATATATATATATATATATATATATATATATATATATATATATAAAATAAAAATTTCCTTGTCTTGTCACCTAGGACCTTGTTTATAAAATTTCTTTTCTTAGATTTGCTTGAGGGCAAGCAAAGTTTTAAGTGTGGGGGGATTTGATAACGCTCAAATTATACATGTTTTTATATGCGTTATCAATGATTATATATATATAAATTGGTTAAATATAAGAACTATTGGTATAGAATAGAGTATATTTGCTATTGTAGGTTCTTGGAATGTGTCGTGGAAGAAAACGGAAGAATACACGAAGATTTGAAGCTGAAACGAAGAAATAACTGAAGATAAAGATCTCCCGACACCTGTCCACTGTTTTGGCCATAACTCGGTCATACGAACTCCGTTTTAGTTGGTTCAAGCGGCCACGGAAGCGGAATTCAATTATCTACAACTTTGATTTTTGGTCCAAGAGCTGAAATTGCCCCAAGTGCGGCGCACTTGTAAATAAGTGCGGCGCACTTTTCCATCTGAACGAAAATTAAAGGAAATTAAATGCAATTAAATGCCAAGTGCATTAACACCCAAAGTGCTGCACACTTTTACACAAGTGGGGCGCACTTTGGCCCCGAAAAAACCTATATAAAGCCCCTTTACCTCTCATATCTCACATCATCTCACACACAAACTTCTATCTTACACACAGACAATCTCTGTAGCCTTTGGAGAGGAGGAAGGAGTGGTGAGGATCCTTAGGATCCAATGATCCAAACACCCCTCTAAACCGCCATGCTACCACCACTCTCCACCATAAACCACCACTAAAACACATATTTCCAGAAGTTCTACACCATATTTAGATCATATACCATCCATTTCCATAACCTTAACACTTATCACTTTGATTCTTGGAGAATTCACACCAAATTCTCTTAAGAACATCACCATAAACCTTGTTACCAAACACTCCATTTAATGATATATTATGGATTTCTAGAAGTTACTTGGTATATTTTGGGTTATCTCAGTAGTATTTGGTTGTTGGTTGATCATAGAATCGTTAGTTTTGGATTGGTGGTTGTTGTAGTCGAAATATTAGTATTGTTACTTTGCTTCTTATATGTGAAACATGAATAATATTTGGATGATTGTGCTATGATTTATGAATTCGATGTTATCTACTTCGATCATTGTTTATCTCTTGATATATCTTGCAATTGAAATAGGTTGAAAGGATTAATTGCCTTGATATATTTTGAATCATGTTGGCCATATGAATCAATATCATGCTTGTGAGAATGGTGTGGTGAATTGATATTCAACCCAAGTAAAATGATGTTTAAGACCCTTCCTTATGTTGACCGACCGGGTTGGGAGGAATTCGTATGTATGCATATTTGATATAAATCATTCTTAATGCGCTAGTGATGATGTATAAGCCGAAAGGATTCTATGTTATATTCGTAGATATGCTTGTTATTATGATTACCCGTCATATATGACTTGTATGATTTGTTTATATAAAGTCTTGCTCTATCTCTATCTATTATGTTATGTGAATCATGCATTGTCCCTTGCTTTCTTTATACACACGTTTAGGCTATTTGATCCGTGACAATCAATTAGCTTTGTTACTTGATAAACAATCTGTAAATTACTAAAAATCCCGTGGAACGACCTGGACTTACCTAATACTATATTACACTCGAATAGGGTATACTTGCCCGAATTTTGTGTTTTTCGTTAAAAATCGGTATTTCTAGTTATTATAAATTTAAAGCTTGTAAAAACACACATCAGTTGCATAATCCAAAAGGCATCCTTCTGTAGGCAAAAGTTCCATAAGGACAAGTAAAAGTTGTCTTTTCTTGATCTTCTAATGCGATTGGAATTTGAAAGAATCCTGAAAAACCGTCATGAAAAAAATAATATTCATTTCCAGATAACCGTTCTAACATCTAATCAATAAAAGGGAGTGGAAAGTGATCTTTTCGTGTTGCATCATTCATTTACGATAGTCAATGCACATGCGCCATCCTGTAACTGTGTGAGACGGTATTAATTCGTTGTTGTCATTTAAAACCACGGTCATCAAGCCTTTCTTCGGGATGACATGAATAGGGCTTACCCATGGACTATCCGAGATCAGATAAATTAATCCTAAATCAAGTAACCTAACGATTTCGTTTTTAACCACGTCTTGGACTTTCGGATTTAAACGTCGCTGTGGTTGAATGACATGTTTAAAGCTTTCCTCCATTAAGATCTTGTGTGTGCAGAATAATGGACTTATTCCCTTTATGTCTGACATCTTCCAAGCTATTGCTCCCTTGTGTTTTTCTAATACCTGCAAAAGTGAAATTTTCTCTTTGTCTGTTAGTTTGGATGAGGTAATTACTGGACAAGATTCATCTCCTTTTAGGTATGCGTATTCTAAGTGGGATGGAAGGTTATTCAGTTCTGGTCTTTTTTTCGTCGATTTCGTTGGCACTAGCGAAATAGAGTTACTCGTTTTGTGTTTTATCAGGCCTTTATGTTTCCTGTGACTCTGAATACATCGTATTTACTTGTTCGATACGCCATATATTAACTAGAAACGAGTCTAATTGGTCATCTTCCAATAACTCCTGGGTTTTTGATTGCATGGTTGTATCCATGTAATCGATCCCATAGCATTCATCGTCCTCGAAGGGAGGTCATTCTATCGATTGGTGTACATCAAAAATTACCTCTTCGTTTCCCCCCTCAGTGTTATCTTTTTATTAAATACATCTATCATGGTTCGGGCGGTTGTCACATCCCGTCATAGGCGGAATAACGAGAATGCAACATAATGATCAATCACCATACAAGATACAAAATAGAGAAGTCTAAATGCATAAATGAAAGTGGCATGACGACCATCAACCTCAATAACTTTGAGTGATATCCTATCGAAGAACACAACAAATAATCGCTTACAAATCCACTTGCCCACGCAGGGGTCCTTACAATTTTTAAACATCAATTTCCAAGAAAACAAATTCATAACATACTTCAAAAGCAAGACTTCTCAAACAAGATCCATACATGATATACTTAAAGTCTTCTATCACACATCTCAACCTTAATCATCATTCTCTTCACCTGAAAATGATACTCGAAAACGTCAACAATAATGTTGGTGAGCTCGTAGGTTTGAAGGAAACCCAGTCGCTATACCAATATCTCAAACAGTTGGACAATTATACTATATGACAGTAAATATATGCAAACAATCCCAAACCCATGACGTAGCCTCCCCACTAATTTTATACCAAGACCTAGCATCCCCGCTGGTCTTATCACCAGCGTGTGTCACCGCTCTTAGGGTTGCAACCTCGAATGTCATACCGCACCTAAAGCCTACCAGGTAGGGCTATATATAGGGCGAAGATCAATACAGAAAGTTCCACACAACATATCGTACCAACACATATCATTCACATAGCAGTCATAAGCACATAAATTGTTCCAAAAACAAAACCACATTTCGCACAGTTCAGAAAACAGTTCAAAACACATTTGAGTATCATTTTCCCCTAATGGAAAAGATTTAAAAAGTGGGGCTATGAGAACTTACATTATCCAAAAAGAAATCACAGTTTTGCACAGTCATGAAAAGAATTCAAAACAGATTTGAGTATCATTTTCTCCCAACAGAAAAGATTTAAAGAGTGGGGCTACGAGAACTCAACTCAAGTAAAGGTGTCTAGCCGCAAACTTAATATCACACAAGCAAATGCAACGACGTCCGGACACGACCTAGTCCAATTAATGTCCCACTTAAACACTCATTTCCAAAACAGTTTCCAGATTTGATGCATAGAGGTCAGATGCGCGTTGTACGGTTATTTTTAACGTTTTTAGTGGTGTGATGGTTGACACCTTAACTCCAAAAATATCATACTTCAACTCGTACCTTAGTATAATATATACTTAAACTATTTAATATAATAGATAAGTAACAAATACTTATATATATATATGTATATATATATATAAATATGATATAAAATATATACATAATAATATATAATATAATATCTAATATATATACATATATAATATATAATATAGTATATATTTATAATATATATATATCTTGGTACTTCCATTCGGTACACTTAATTTCCATTAATTCATTATTTAAGCTATAAGAAACGAAACGTTCAATTATACTAAACAATTTAGAAAAGTTTCGAAAAAGTATAATTTTTGTCTTTTAGTCGATTTATTAAAATAATAATATTTTATTATTTTATTGAAAATCGCGTTTTTAGTAAAAATTCTAAGTATAGACTTTTTATGAAATTACGACATGGCCCGTACGTTTATACAACGATTTCCAAGGTTTTAAACCATAATTTCGAACAATTTTTCGCTAATTCACCATTTTCCAACAAAATACCAAGAATCCATATTTCGCAATGTTCACCAAAACGTATTTCCAAAACGACTTCCAAAATAAATTCATAAGTATGTCTCGCTTTCCAAAAGTCCATCAAATCTCTTAAAACGACTAATTTACGCTTATTGGGCCTTAAGGCCTAATAAGGATCCATTAAGATATTCATACGTATTATATATACTTTTGGCCCAATACCAAAGCCCATTAGTAATTATAAGTCCAAAACAATAGCTAACAAAATAATTTTGACCACAATAAGCATTCAATAAGCCATGGCTTATTGAGGCTTATTGGGCCGTGAGCCCAATAACTCCAAAACTAATTTATTAAGCTCCAAAAATAAGCTAGTAAGCTACGTATTGTATTTGGTTATCACCATAAGCTATAAAATAGTCCAAAAAAATATGACATACTAGGGTAATAACAAAAAATACTTCTACTAACATCCTTGTTGTTTTCGAACCACCTTAAGCCTAAAATAAGCCGAAAGGTGCTTATAAATAAGCTAAATAAGCTATTATCCAAAATAAGCTAATTAGCAACAAATGTTTTTCAACCATCACGACCATGACACCAAAACTAACAAAACCTCTTTTCCTTTCCTTTTATTTTTGAACCGAACGCACCTTATTATTTTCCATTTCATTTTTGAGTTTTGATTTTCATGACAATCAACTTGTACAACTAACATCCATGCATCATAAGGTATTCAAATGTACAAGTTTTTTTGAAATAAGATGACTTACAAAAATCGTCACTTTTGAACAAGATCGACACGAACCAAACAACCCAAACGTTGTTTAAATCTTATCCCATGCTCTAGAATCAAGCCGGAAGTACCCAATCTCTCATGTTATTGATCAAATATTGAAAAATAAAGAGTGTGTGTGTGTGTTCTAGGTCAGACGAACAAGAGAGAAAAAGAGAGAAGTGTGTGAAATATTTTGATCTATGTTTTTGAAATGGGATAACAACAAATGATATAAGACAATTTCTAGTACCCTCCAAGGACCATAGTACCTAAAAACATGCCATCTTGTCTCCCTTGAGACTTGAAACCGCGGCAAGAGAATCCAAGGGGCTCGGGTGTCTTCGTTTTTATGTCGGGTTCACTTAAAACTCAAAAACCGTGATCGTAAAATATTTCTCGAAGTTACTTAGCATTTTTATTCATCTTAAAAATACTTTTCCAATAACCTAGAGTATTTACACGACATATTTCCACATTATACTCCCCAAAACTCATTTTGAACATTATCGGACGTATCAGGACTCGTTTTCGGCATTTCACACTATTCATGGGTTAAACCACCCGGAACACAATCAACATAATAATACCCTTAAAAAGAGATTATTATACACCATACAACCATATAACATCTCAATTTCATAAATTCATCACCGTCAACACGGTACATATTCTAATAAAACTGACAAATGTCGAATAGTCGAATGACTAATATTAGAATATTCAAAACACAAAAACGGCAAGGGTTACATTCTCTCCCTTAAAAGAATTTTGCCCATGAAATTCAACTACTATCATCACTAAACAGATGCGGATACTTAAGTTTCAGCTGATCCTCACGTTCCCATGTGAATTCAGGTCTACGTTTCAAATTCCACTGAACCTTGACGATGGCAATTCTACTCCGCTTAAGCTTCTTAAACTCTTTTTCTAAGATCTCCATAGGCTCTTCTACAAAACTTAACTTAGCATCTACTTGGATCTCGTCCAAGGGCACTTGCAGTGTTGGGTCAACCAAATACTTCTTAAGGTTTGACACATGGAACGTGTCATGAACACCATTCAACTCCTCATGTAGTCTAAGTCTATAGGCTACAGTACCTACCTTGTCAACGATCTTAAAAGGTCCAATAAATCTAGGTGCTAGTTTCCCTTTCTTCCTAAAGCGTACAACGCCTTTCTAAGGCGATATTCTGAGCAAGACATGGTCACCAACATTGAACTCTAGAGGCTTCCTCCTCTTATCAGCATATCTTTTCTAGCGATCGTGCGCAACCTTAAGTCTATCCTTAATCTGCGAGATCTTCTTAGTGGTCTTTTATACTAACTCAGGTCCTATCAACTGACCCTCTCCAACCTCAGCCCACATAATTAGGGAACGACACTTTCTACCATACAAAGCCTCAAACGACGCACATCTCACACTAGAATGATAACTATTGCTATATGAAAACTCAACTAATGGAAAATGAACATCCCAACTTCCCCCAAAGTCTAGGACGCACGCTTTAAGCATGTCTTCCAAAGTCTGGATTATACGCTCACTCTGACCGTCGGTCTGAGGGTGGTAAGCCGTACTCATGTCTAACCGGGTTCTTAATATCTCTTGCATTGACTTGCAAAACCTTGACGTAAATCGACTATCACAATCAAATATGATCGAGATCGACACACCGTGCCTAGAAATAATCTCATTCAGATATAGCCTAGCTAACCTATCCATCTTATAATCCTCACGCATAGGTAGAAAATGAGCAAACTTAGTCAATCGGTCTACAATGACCCAGATTGTATCATGCCCACTACTAGTCCTCGGTAACTTCGTAACAAAATCTATTGCTATCCCTTCCCGTTTCCATTCAGGAATCTCAGGTTGCTGGAGCAAGCCAGATGGCCTTTGGTGCTCAGCCTTAACCCTCAAACAAGTCAAACACCTACTCACAAAAACAGTTATATCCTTCTTCATTCTCGACCACCAATACCTATCTCAAAGGTCATAATACATCTTATCAGCTCCTGGGTGTACAGAGTACTTTGACTTATGGGCTTCGTCCATTATCAGGGTTTTTACATCACCATTCAAAGGAACCCATATTCGATCTAGGTAGTACAGAGCTCCATCACTCCTATGTTCTATCATCTCATCTAAACCTTTCTGCAATCTTACAGACTCATCACATGCCTCATTCTAAGCCGCCAATATCCTATCCTTGACACTCGACTGAAGGGTCATATTCATAGCTCTAACTCTCTTAGGTTTCACTCTCTCTTTCCTACTCAGTGCATCAGCTACTACATTCACCTTACTAGGATGGTAGCGAATTTTACAGTCATAATCACTAAAAAGCTCTATCTAGCGACGCTATCGCATGCTTAATTCCTTTTTACTAAAGATATGCTAGAGACTCTTATGATCGGTATTTATGACACTCTTTGTCCCATACAAATAATGTCTCCAAATATTAAGGGCAAACACAATCGCACCCAGTTCCAAATCATGGGTGGTGTAATTTTTCTCATAAATTTTCAACTGCCTAGATGCATACGCTATCACTTTACCTCGTTGCATCAATAGACATCCTAATTCTAGGCCTGATGCATCAAAATATACCACAAAATCTTCCGGTCCATCGAGGAGAGCTAGAACACGTGCAACACACAACTTACCCTTCAAAGTTTGAAATGCATTCTCCTGCTCTTCACCCCAAATAAAAGTCTTACTTTTCTGAGTCAAGACAGTAAGCGGCTTAGCAATCTTAGAAAAGTTCTGAATGAATCTACGGTAATATCCTGCCAATCCTAAGAATGAATGAACTTCAGATGGAGTTCTAGGGGTTTCCAATTCTTAAAAGCTTCAATCTTACTAGGGTCTACATAAATACCATCTCCATTAATCACATGTATGAGAAACTGTACTTCTCATAACCAGAATTCACACTTGGAAAACTTAGCATACAGTTTCTCTTTCTTGAGCAATTCTAAGACTAACCCTAGGTGCACTTCATGCTCTTCCCGGGTCTTAGAATAAACCAAAATATCATCAATGAACACTATCACAAACTTATCTAGATATGGCTTACACACTCGGTTCATCATATCCATAAATACCGCTAGTGCGTTAGTCAAAACAAAGGGCATTACAGTGAACTCGTAATGTCCATAACGAGTTCTAAACGCAGTCTTTGGAATGTCATCCTCATGCACTCCCAGCTGGTGGTATTCGGACCTAAGATCTATCTTAGAGAATTATTGTGATCCTTGAAGTTGATCGAACAAATCGTCTATCCTAGGGAGTGGATAACGGTTCTTAATGGTCAACTTGTTTAGTTCTCTATAATCAATATACATCCTAATGGAACCATCCTTTTTCTTTACAAACAATATCGGTGCTCCCCAAGGCGACGAGCTTGGTCGAACGAAAGCTTTGTCCTAGAGTTCCTTGAGTTGACCCAACAACTCCTCCATTTCAGAAGGTGCCAATCAATAGGGAGATTTCGTGACCGGTATTGCTCCAGGGACTAACTCAATCCGAAACTCGGTTTCTCGAATAGGTGGTAATCCTGATAGGTCATCCAGAAACACTTTGGGAAAGTCTCTAACTACAACAATCTCCTCTTGTTTTTATTCCTTAGTCTTAGCACTCCTTAGATGTCTCATTTTCTCTTCTTGTCTTTCTCCTATAACTCTAAGTACTTTTCCGTCAGGTAGTGGTATTCTAACTACCTTTTTGTGACAAATTATCTCAGCCTTATGGTTAGACAACCAATCCATGCCTATGATCACATTGAAACTCCCGCCTCCGAACGGTATCAAATTTATATCAAACATGTGACATTCTATTTCTAGTTTGCAATCTTTAATGACCTTATCGATTTCTACTAGCTGCCCGCTAGCTATCTTAATCTCATAACTAAACCCTAAATCGTTGGGTTCTATTCCTAACAGAGGTATGAAAGTAGTGGAGACAAAACTATAGTCGGCACCAAAGTCAAATAAGGTTATGGCATAATGATTGTTCAAAGTGAACGTACCCGTCATGATGTTCGGGTCTTGGCGAGCCTCCTCTGCTCCCAACTTAAATGCCCTTCCACGTGCCTGGTTACCATTGTTACCATGACCCTGACCCCCGTTAACAGCCACGACTTGGTTTTAATGGTTTCCCCTGGCCTCTAAGCCTGATTAAACCTAAGACATGCTGCCTTGACATGATCGGCACTACCACACTCGTAACAGGCCCTAGCAGTTGGGTTTCTAGCATTGATGGGGTTTACATTACTAGGCACCACTCTACAATCCTTAGCAAAATATCCTGGGTGATTACAGTTGAAACAAGTGCGACAAGGTGTCTTAGGTGAATGGTGATAGTTACAGGCGGTACACTTGGGTGTCGTGCCCGTGTATTCTCTCCTAATAGGGTTTGTGGTTGTAGTAAAAGCATTTCCAGTCCTAGTCCTCTTATTATCGTCTCTTCCATTCCTATCCTTGCTAGGTTCTCCCTCATTTCCTCTTTTATTAGGTTTATTTTTTATTGACTTATTCCTAAAGACTTCATCAGTCAGTGTGCCAGCAATCTGCATAACCTTTTGAATGGTTCCGTTGCCACCACCATCCTTCGGATCTATGGAGCAAGGCCATACACGTACCTCTAAATCCTTTTGTTTTCCTGGGTTACCAAATGAGGAAGCAACATGGCCAGCCCCGACGATGGTGTGATTCCATAACTCAGTTTCCAACTTCTGCATCTCATTACTAGGACAAAAGTCTTCCTTCATCAATACCTTAAAGTTGTCCCATGACATACCTACAGCAACCTCTCGACCTAATGTGCGAATCTGAGAATTCCACCCCGTTAAAGCCTTACCAACAAAAGAACCAGCAGTGTACTTCACTTTTTGTTTATCCCCACAACCACTCATATCCTGAACTGACCCTATCTTTTCAATCAACGGGTGTAAACTACAACACCTCCCTTTCTATCATACTCCTTAGGGTTACAAGCTAAGAACACCTCATAGGTACAACCCCTACGGTCGTTGTTTTCAATGACATTCCTAACATCACCTCAGATGTTGTCATTGATGGCATCACCGTTTTGATTCCTACCATTCCCTTGACCTCTACCTTGGTCGCCTACTTGGGCTATAATAGTGGGAAGTAAATTTCGCAACTGCTGTGCAATAATAGTGGAGAAGTTGGGGACTCCATCAACACCGTCATTCACCTCACTACCTTGGCCACCTTGACCATCATTCCTACCATTACCCTGATCACCAGATCGACTCCTAGTTCTACCACCACCTCTACTAGCTTGTCTACCCGTTCCCCCTCCTCATGATGCAGCAGTAGGCCGGCTAGCACTTTTGATCATCATCCTTGGCGTCATTATCTACACGATAGAGAACGTAGGCAACGTTAGGTAGGAGGGAAAGGTTAACTCATAGATGGTCTTAATATACCCCATATATATATATATATATATATATATATATATATATATATATATATGTATACACATACATACATACGGCCCTAAGGTGTCAACACCGATTTGTATGAACGAGAATACTAAATACGCGTGAGTCGTGATACGTTTATAACTACGTTGGCCACCATATTTATATATGTATCCTTTCCCAGTCGTACCCAATATTAGACTCACCCATTTCAATAAATGAATTAACTAATGCTATATACCATATAACCACCTAAGCACATATAAGCATAACACCGCACACATAGATCCTATAACGCAACTATATGAATGTTCCTAGATTATAGTCTAGGCCAAACCACCTAGTTCTCTATAACCTGGCTCTGATACCATTCTGTCACACCCCGTCACAGGCGGAAACACGGGAATGCAACATAATGATCAATCACAACACAAGATACAAAATAGAGAATTCTAAAATGCATAAATGAAAGTGTCATGACGACCATCAACCTCAGTAACTTTGAGTGATGTCCTATCAAAGAACACAACAAATAGTCGTTACAAATCCACTTGCCTACGCAGGGGTCCTTACAAATCTTAAACATCAATTCTCAAGAAAACAAATCCATAACATACTTAAAAAGTAAGACTTCTCAAATAAGATCCATACAGGATATACTTAAAGTCTGCTATCACACATCTTAACCTTAATGATCATTCTCTTCACCTAAAAATGATACTAAAAACGTCAACAATAATGTTGGTGAGCTCGTAGGTTTGAAGGAAACCCGGTCGCTGTGCCAATATATCAAACAGTTAGACAATTGTGCTATATGACAGTGAATATATGCAATCAATCACAAACCCATGACTTAACAACCCAGCTAATCATGTACCAAGACCTAGCATCCCCGCTAGTCTTATCACCAACTTGTACCACCGCTCTTAGGGTCGCAACCCCGAATGTCATACCGGACCTAAAGCCTACCATCTGGAGCTATATATAGGGCGAAGATCTATACAGAAAGTTCCACACAACATATCGTACCAACACATATCATTCACATAGCAGTCATAAGCACATAAATTGTCCCAAAAACAAAACCACATTTCGCACAGTTTAGAAAGCAGTTCAAAACACATTTGAGTATCATTTTCCCCCAACGAAAAAGATTTAAAAAGTGGGGCTACGAGAACTCACATTATCCAAAAAGAAATCACAGTTTTACACAGTCATGAAAACAGTTCAAGACAGATTTGAGTATCATTTTCCCCCAACGGCAAAGATTTAAAAATTGGGGCTACGAGAACTCACCTGAAGCAAAGGTGTCTAGCCGCAAACTTAATATTACACAAGCAAATGTAACGACGTCCGGACACGACCTAGTCCAATTAATGTTCCACTTAGACACTCATTTCTAAAACAGTTTTCAGATTTGATGCATAGAGGTCAGATGCGCGTTGTACGGTTATTCTTAATGTTTTTAGTGGTGTGATGGTTGACAACTTAACTCAAAAAATATCATACTTTAACTCATACCTTAGTATAGTATATACTTATATTATTTAATATAATAGATAAGTAATAAATACTTATATATATCTCGGTACTTCTATTCGGTACACTTAGTTACTATTAATTCATCATTTAAGTTATAAGAAACAAAACGTTTAATTATACTAAACAATTTAGAAAAGTTTTGAAAAAATATAATTTTCGTCTTTTAGTCGATTTATTAAAATAATAATATTTTATTATTTTATTGAAAATCGCATTTTTAGTAAAAGTTCTAAGTATATACTTTTTATGACATTTCGACATGGCCCGTACGTTTATACAACGTTTTCCAAGGTTTTAAACCTTAATTTCAAACAATTTTCTACTAATTCACCATTTTCTAACAAAATACCATGAATCCATATTTCGCAATGTTCACCAAAACGTATTTCTCAAACGACTTCCAAAATAAATTCATAAGTGTGCCTCGCTTTCCAAAAGTCCGTCAAATCTCTTAAAACGACTAGTTTACGCTTATTGGGTGTTAACATAAGATTCACCCTTATAACACAAGATCCGGAGATATGGTAAAATGGAAAAGAAATTGAGCCATGTCTATTAGAGAGAAAAGATATAAGATGTGAAGTTGTGTGTGTGGTTGAGAGAAAACACACACTCACACTTTTACTAATGTGAACTTCTACCCCTCCATGGAAGTATGGAGGGGGTATTTATAGTTCCGGGCTTAACTAGCTAAACTAACCCGACACGACTATAAATGATAAATGTAATTCCGGATTAGTCACCATATTTTAGGGCTAACAATCTTCCCCCAATGTTCCTATCAGGTACAAATACAACATAAATAAAGTCTTCCAAAGATCTTCCAGAGCTAAAGATGTCTTCTGAGTACTCCTTGTCTTGAAACATGTACTCCAGCTTGGATCTTTTGTGTCTTTACTTGTACAGGAACCATTGTAGTATGCATGAGTTGGATTAACTTCCCCCAATCCCTGCAGCATGTCTTCTTTCTTCATACTCCTATTTTGTTGAAGTTTCCTGGAATTCACTTCCCACCCAAACTCAACATCCTATCTGAGCAGATTCTGAAACATTGATGTAGCTTAAACAATCTTTTACTTGTCATCAAAGTGCATAGCGGAATTTTGTAGAAGTCAAACCACACCAACGACCACTGCTTCTTGTCATTAGGGCTTGGTGAATATTCGTTCGGGGGTGCATGCGATAATTCAACAACTGTTCTTCTCACGTTTGCAGAATACTTCATAAACCATTCTAAGGTGAAAGTAAGTATACCACTACTTCCCCTTAAAGTGACATGGTAACATCAAGTCAATTAAGTCCCCAATGTACACATTTCCCACCCATAGATGGTTACGAACTTCAGAAGCATCATGTCCTGTACGTCCATATACCTCGAAAGTTCTTGTCATAAGCACAAATCTTGATATACAAAAGAATCATTACCCTCTTGACTTCACAAACCGTAGAGGAGTTGAAGCAAGAATCAAGAACACTTGGTATAATCAAGGTCTTGTAAATGAATGTCATTGAAGAACTTTGAAGATTTTGCTTAGACTGTGAAGTATCGTTGTCTTGGAAAAGCACAAAAATACCTGTGAGAAGTGCTGATTACATCTTAACCTTTAAAACCTCATGCTAACTTACCAATCCCTCGTATTCTGTCGCTATGTGTGACCACTTGGTGAAGTAACCCTGATATAATCAACTTGAAACTAAAGAAACTCCCCTAATTTGTTACTTAATTAATCTTGCACTACTGTTATTGAAGAACGTGCAGAAGAAAATCTTAAGTACCTTATACTCCATCAAAAGGATAAAGAAGTACACAACACCTCATGATATTAGCCACATCGACAATCTGCGTATGACACTGAGTACAACAATGTAACTCTCTTTTAAGTGATAGTTAATCCAGGTCTCATCCAACCACCCCTTGACTTCTAGAAACTAAGATATTCAAGTCCTTAATCATTACTGTAACGTTCAAGCAAGTCATACAATCGATAGAAAATAGAAGAACGGTCTCGATGATGCAATAAGAGAACGCCTTTGTAAATCCAACTTCAATCTTAAAAAGGGATACCAACTTCAACTTCGTAATCACTTGTCCATCGAATCCGAATCTCTACTACCGTTTGTCGTTTAAGTGAATCTCTTCAGGATCCTTTTTAGAATTAAGTTTTGTTGTTGTGGTGTTTGTTAGGTGGTTGATATAAGGTCAATATAAGATCCTGTTCTTGATTGTGGTGTTTGTTTGTTGTGGAATTGGTGTTTTATATAAGTCCTTGTGATGGTTTAGGTTAATGGTTTGTTTAGGTTTAGCTTTGTCGTTTAAAGTTCATCGTAATGAGGTTTGTTAATGTGAAAAATAAGCAAACGTCCACCAAAAGTAAACCAAACTGCCACCCAAAGGTAAGCAAACCGCCGCCCTTTTGTGACTAAACCGCCACCAAAAACAAAGCAAACCGCTGCTTTTTTTGGTGACCAAACCCCCTTGCACCAGTTTACACCAAACCGCCACCATAAATTGATCAACCCGCCGACAAATATAATGTAGCAAATCGCTGCCTTATGGAAAACCGCCGCCTATGGCAAACCGCCGTCTATGGCAAACCTCTGCCTATGGCAAACCGCCGCTTAACCTGTTCAAACCGCTGTGTAAAATGGCAAACCACCGCTAATAAAATATTATTTTCAATCAAACCGCCATTGACTATGGTCAAACCGCCACCTACTTTTTCCTTAAAATGCGGATCTTGTCTGTACTTTTTGTCAAATCGCCACCAAGAAAATGATTTAATAATCAAACCTCCACTTAGAACATCAAGCTCAAAATAAGCATAATCAGCTCGAATAAGCCATTTAACCACTCAAATAAGTTATAAGTGCTTAAAACTAAGTTGGTAGAAGATGATTGAACATTTACTAACACGATTTTTCTTGTGGATCATCATAATCGAACCAAACCGCCACCAAGAACACACAAAAAAAGCCATACCTTTTTAGCCTTAAAATTGATCTAGTAGCTTATGTATCTCATGGAATGGTAACAATATCACCTGTTTGACATGTAGAACAAGCAAAGAACAAGATTAACAACCAAATAAGCCCAAATTTTTTTTTGATCCGTGGGCTTTTTCCACAAAATAAGCCATAAAAATTTGAGCTTATGAACCACAAAATCAGTAGATTTACAACACGAATTCCCCCTGTGCTTTGGTGCCAATTGAAAACATAAGATTCACCCTTATAACACAAGATCCGGAGGTATGGTAAAGTGAAAGAGAAATTGAGCCATATTATTAGAGAGAAAAGTGAAAAGATAGGAGAAGTTGTATGTGTGGTTGAGAGAAAAAAAGGAAGACGCACACACTCACACTTTACAAATGTGAACTTCTACCCCTCCATGGAAGTATGGAGGGGGTATTTATAGTCCTGGGCTTGACTAGCTAAACTAACCCGACACGACTATAAATGATAAATGTAATTCCGAATTAGTCACCATATTTTAGGGCTAACATTGGGCCTTAAGGCACAATAAGGATCCATTAAGATATTCATACGTATTATATATACTTTAGGCCCAATACCAAAGCCCATTAGTAATTATAAGTCCAAAACAATAGCTAACGAAATAATCCAGACCACAATAAGCATTCAATAAGCCATGGCTTGGTGAGGCTTATTGGGTCATGAGCCTAATAGCTCCAAAACTAATTTATTAAGCTCCAAAAATAAGCTAGTAAGCTACGATCGTATTTGGTTATCACCATAAGCTATAAAATTTTCCAAAAAAATATAACATACTATGGTAATAACCAAAATTACTTCTACTAACATCCTTGTGGTTTTCGAACCACCTTAATCCTAAAATAAGCTGAAAAGTGCTTATAAATAAGCTAAATAAGCTATTATCCAAAGTAAGCTAATTAGCAACAAATGTTTTTCAACTGTCACGACCACGACACCAAAACTAACAAAACCACTTTTCCTTTCCTTTTATTTTCGAACCAAACGCACCTTATTATTTTCCATTTCATTTTTGAGTTTTGATTTTTACGACAATCAACTTGTACAACTAACATCTATGCATCATAAGGTATTCAAAAGTACAAAAATATTTGAAATAAGATGACTTACAAAAAATCATCACTTTTGAACAAGATCGACAAGAACCAAACAACCCAAACGTTGTTTAAATGTTAACCCGTGCACTAGAATCAACCCGGAAGTACCTAAACTCTCTTGTTTTTTATCAAAGATTGAAAAAAAAAGTGTGTGTGTGTGTTCTAGGTCAGACGAACAAGAGAGACGAAGATAGAAGTGTGTGAAATATTTTGATCTATGTTTTTGAAATAGGATAACAACAATGATATAAGACAATTTCTAGTACCCTCCAAGGACCATAGTACCTATAAACATGCCATCTTGTCTACCTTGAGACTTGAACCCACGGCAAGGGAATCCAAGGGGCTAGAGTGTCTTCGTTTTTGTGTCGGGTTCACTTAAAACTCAAAAACCGTGATCGTAAAATATTTTCCGAAGTTACTTAGCATTTTTATTCATCTTAAAAATACTTTTCTAATAACCTAGAGTATTTACACGACATATTTCCACATTATACTCCCCAAAACTTATTTTGAACATTATGTGACGTATCAGGACTCATTTTCGGCATTTCATACTATTCATGGGTTAAACCACCCGGAACACAATCAATATAATAATACCCTTAAAAAGAGATTATTATACACCATATAACCATAAAACATCTCAATCTCGTAAATTCACCACGGTACATATTCTTATAAAACTGACAAACTTTGAATAGTCGAAGGACTAATATTAGAATATTCCAAACACAAAAAGGGCAAGGGTTACAATGGTTGCAAGAAATGGTCTTCCTAAGATTATTATAATCTTAGAGTCTTCCCGCATGTCTAAGATAACAAAATCGATAAGGAGGATGAATTTATCAATTTTGATAAGTACGTTTTTTGCTATTCCCCGCGGATACTGAATGGACCTATCTGCTAGTTCTAAGCTCATTCTCGTAGGTTTGGGTTCCCCAAGGCCTAACTTCTCATACATCGTGTAAGGTATTAAGCTTATACTAGCTCCTAAGTCTGCTAAAGCATTATTGATATGTAAATGACCAATATCGCAAAGAATAGTGAAACTTCCTGGGTCTTTTTCCTTGGATGGGAGTTTGTTTAGCAATACTGCTAAGCATCTCTCATTCATTGTTACTGTGAAAGCCTCCTCTAACCTGGTTTTGTTTGATAGTAGCCCTTTCAGAAATTTGGCATACTTTGGCATTTAGGAAAGGGCTTCGGTAAATGGGATGTTTATGTGAAGTTGTTTCAGGTTTTCTAAGAACTTTCATTGTTAGGCTTCTTCTTTTTCTTTCTTTAACATGTGGGGAAAAGGAATTAATGGTGTTGGTGGCTTAACAGTTTGTTCTTTTGTTTCTTGAGGTTTGGGCTAGACGAGGACTTCATTTGGTTCTACGGGTTTATCATTATAAAGTATTAGAGGTTCTTTGTTTATGTCATTTGTGTCATGAATGATTTCGGCTGTTGTCTTCCCTCCTCTAGTAGTCACACCTTTGACTTCATAATTTGCTAATTGAGCATCGTTAATTGCTTTTCACAACCCGTGTACCTCGAATTTAAGCTCACTTAGTGAATTGTTCCTTTCTTTTAGTAAGAGTTCGTTGGTTGTTTTGAATTATCTAATAAATGCCCCCATTTCCTCGTGTTCTCGTCTTCCTTCGTCGATAAACTTGTATAACATTTCTTCCATTCTTAGTTTCCTTGGGGGATAGGAGAACTGGAAAAGGTGGAATCCAAATGATGTTCCTGACATAAAAGACATAGTTCAAAGTAAATCTATTATTGGAAATTTAAAGTTCACAAAGATAATGACTTCTGATGCTAATACGCCGTATATATTTTGCAAAATACGTCATATAGATAGCAAAGTACCAATATGTTGTATCTGTTTAACACCCCCAAATTCACACGCAGCGGAACCAATTATTTGGGTGTTAAGTCATAGTACAACAACATAAGAATATAAAGAACGAATCAAAAAAGACGTTTAAAACATTGTTCCATTCAAGAAATTCAGAGTACCAAAACGTTGTCCAGAGAAACGTTACCAAATCCAAGATACAATTTTTTAAAACAACAACCATAAACAAATGTACTTTTGAGGAAGGGAACTTAAAACAATTTAACAAAATAATTTAGCGCAAGCTCCTCCTCGTCCGCTCCAAGTCTCTAACCTTGATTACCTGAGATAAAACATACTAAAAGGTCAACGAAAAACATTAAGTGAATTCATAGAGTTTATATGAATAAAAGTTAGAACACAAGCATTGATATGTGTGAAAACACATATTCATTTTATATCAAAATAGACCATAAAAATACCAAAACTGTGCTTTAAATACTTGAATATTGCTTGTTTTGGCTTTCTTATTGTGTAGGTACGGATAAAGCAAAAATCCCAAAGTTACCAAATCAATCCTTCACGATTAACCAAATTACAAAACAAACCCTAAATGCCCTAACAGTTGTTATCTTTTTATTAATAAAAGATAACGACCGTTACTTTTTTATAACAAAACCATACTCCACAACCCGGGCCCAAATCTCTTATAACCTTGCCCAAACCCAAGTCAAAGAAGAAATAAACCAGGATGAAACAAACTCAAAAGCACCCTTATAGTAAAAAAAAGCGGGAAAAGTAGTTTTACTACTGTTCACCCTTCTTCCTCCTTTTCACCCAGGGTCAAATCAAAGGGCTTTTACCAATTGAGGGCCAAAAAGGACAATTACTAATTGTGTAAAAGTACACCTTGGCAGCAACAAACGTCATATTCAAGCTCTCATTGGCTATAACCCAAGAAGGAATGCCACGTTGGATTGAAGAAAGTACAAGGGAATGTGGGATTTTACACTAAAAGTACTCTCATTAGTAACACAAAGGCTACAAACCACGGATTGCCAAGCTGGCAATCCGTGTGAGATATCAAGTAATCTAACGGATGAGATTTATCTCTACGATGAGTAGAGGAATCAAAGGTCCAATGAAGCAAGAAAGATCTAACAAAACTTGGAGCCGAGAAGCTTCCCTGGTGGCTATACTCTTCTCACACACAAGGAATCTTATCTTTTCTTTTCTAGGGTAGCTTTTAGTTTAGTAAATTTAGCTTAATGTAATTTTCATTTAAATCTCTTGTAATCTCCTTTTAAATATTGTAATCAAGTTTTTAGTTTATGAAATTGAGTTTTTACTTTAAAATAATTTGTCATAAGCTCTTGTTTTTACTTAAAAGTTCTTAATCTTCATCAAATGGTAAGCTACTGTTACATAAGCTCTTATAAGCTCATACTAGCTCTCACAAGTCTATAAGCTTGTGATTGAGCTTAAATAGTCATTTAATCTACTTTAACTTTAAAAACAGTTAAAAACCTTGACTATTTGGATTTTGGAAGACGAGCCAATTAAGGAATGGCTCATATGGACTATTACTGGCTTATCTTAGGATAAGCCAGAGCTGTTGATATGCTCATTTGAACAATTTGCTTTTGTTTAGCTAAAGCACACTGTAAGTTTTAATTTATTTCCTTTGTATTTAAATTTATAGCTTATTTTGCTTAAGTTACTTATCTAGTTGCTTATTAGTAGCTTATCTGTGCTTTTCTATATGTTTTTATGTTTGTTAAGTAGCTTTCATTATCTGTTTTTGATTTTTATAGATTAGATATTAGATTTCTCATTTTGCTCTTTAAATCTGTCATAAAATCAATAAAAACAAAAAAATATTTAGCATAACTTTTAGATCTTAGTTTATAGCTTAATTGATAGTTTAAACAAGTTTATTAAGTCTAATATAAGCTAGTTGTCATCTGGTCTTTAAGTTTGTTTTATTAAGTTTCTTAATTACTAGCTTATATAAATGTTCATAAGTCTAAAGGAGTGTTTGGTTTAGTGAGGTTTGACCATTTAAAGTCAAACTGAGTTGTGATCTTTGCTTAAATCATTTTCATAATCACTTTAAATCAGTAATGAAATTGTTTTCTTAGGTTAGATTTCATTATATAAAAAGTTTGAGCTTGATTTCTTTGTTCCTACACCAGGGGAGTTTTTCCCTTTTTCTTGGATTGTTATACTTTGATCCAAGCCTTCCTAGGTTTGGATTTTGTTTGCTAGGTGTTCTTAGACACTCAATAGGAGTGTCTAGTGCAGAGGTAACCTTTTAGGTCACCTGCATTGTTGTTTTGGCCATTTGGCAAATTGCACCAGCAGTAGTAACTGCTGTTACTACTGCTACCTTTTCATTTGAATTTAAGCTAGCTTAATTAGGTTTTAGGATTTAAAATTGAATAAGCTTTTAGTTTAGATGTAGGATAAAATAGTTTAAAACTTGTTTTCACATTTCTAGCTTATTTCTTAGGTTAAATTAGCTTAAAAAGTTCATAAAAAATCTTAAAAATACAAAAACAGTACTAAGTAGATTTTAGGTTCTTAATTTTGATTTCTAGTTTTTAGTATTTGTTTTTATGATTTGGATTAATAGTTTATAAGTAGGTTGTTAAGTTTTCAAAAGCTCAAATCCTGAAATAGCTTATTGTGCAATTTAGCTTATTTAGTTTTTAAGCCTTTAGTTATAGTTTCTGAAGTTTGCTCTTTTGAACATTAGATTTAGAGACCTTTTAGTGTTTTTAGTTGACTTAGCTTATTGAATTTAGCTTATACACATCTTAAGCTTTCTAGAGTAACTTTTGGTTTTAAAATTGAGCTTATAATGAGTAGTGTGCAAGCATTAAAGTGAATTTTAGCTTTTAAGAGCTCAAAAGCTCATTTCCTGTAAACAGCTTTTTCAAAAGCTTTTTGAGAGCTTATTTGTTAGTTTCAGCTTATAGTGCTTTTATTAAAGTAGCTTAAAAAGTTGTCCTTAACAGCTTTTATTCTTTAAGTTTTTTATAAAAACCAAAAAAAGGGAAGTGGAAGTCGGGGGTGAGCAAGACTCGAACTCCCGACCTCAACACCTCAACCTTTTATAAACACACCACACACTACACCTTATCGCTGTGCCCTTGGGTCTTTTTCATAAGACCCTTGCACTCTTTATCTTTTATACACATTTAGCTTTATAAAGCCTAATAAGGTGTTTAGCTTATTTCGCAGCTTATTTAATAAGCTGTGATCTCGGGCTTATTTTTCCTAGGATTTAAATAGTTTAAGCTATTTTCTGACATTTTTCTAGAATTTTTAGAGTTTGTTTAGTATTTTTAAACTTTTATTTTCATTAAAAACTTTTAAAAAATCATAAAAAATAGAAAATAATCAAAAAAATAAAAATCTTTTTTAGAAAATTTTCTTTTATCATCAAGTTCGTAGGAAAATTAGTTTGACTCTCGTAAGTTTATTTTTGCGCAATTTAGCTTTTAGGGCTCGGTTTTCAATTCCCGTTATTTGTTTTTGTGATTTCTTTCAAATTTTATCGTTAAGTTTTCAAATTTTGCAAATCCCTTTATTTTTACTCATAGAATTAGATTATTAATTCAAATTTTTGGTTAAGGTACTAATTAGGGTTTATTTTGTCATTTCCGTTTTTCGTCCGCGTGTTTAGTTAATTTTCTTGCATTTAATTATTTTTAGTCTTAGAAAATCAATCAAAAAGTTGAAAATCATTCATAACATTGTCCAAACTGAATTGAGGGTATCAATTCACATTTCTTTCGGATACGACCCGGTAATCACTTACCGGTTAAAAAACGTATTATATATTTTTTTGTGTTTTAAATTGCATTTAATCATTGCCCTCAAGGATTATTTGTATATTTCTTTAAATACTTTGATATATTATATATACGTGAAATTGTTACAACTAATTTTTGGCGCTGCTGCCGGGGAAGTGTGTTAAGATTCTCTCATTTGAAGTTTGTTGATCGTGTTTTGGAGAACCTTTCGTTTTCGAAAGTTACGCTTTTAAGAAAATCAAAAATATAAAAAAAATATAAAAAAATATTTTTCTTTCCTTTTTAGTATAAATAGAAGTTTAAAAACAAAACAAAAATACAAAAATATTTTCTCTTTCAATTTAAAAAGTTACAAAGTTGGTAAAAGAACACCAACAAATAATACCTTCAATTGAGGTATTATCCATAATAAGTTCCCAACTCGAATTAAAA
>BQNB010013307.1:43575-77430 GCA_026074375.1 Tanacetum coccineum | reverse complement strand
CTTATCTCGTGATGTTGATCTATGATGTAACATTCCCCAACCCATATTTCCGCTGCGACCCATTTTGGGGGTGTTACACTTATTCTTCAGAATACCTCCTAACTCATCAAGTTTCACCTTATAGATCCACTTAAGAGAGATGACAAATGCTTTGTCAGGAGGAGGAACAAGTTCCCAAACCTCCAGACGTTCAAATTCATGAAGTTCCTCTTGCATAGCTTCAATCCAACAAGCTTGGGTTAATGCTTCTTTGTAGTTCTTGGGTTCGACTGATGTTAGGAAAGCATCATAGTAGCAGAATAAGGCTTGTTCATGAATATAATGGGTGATCCTTTGTCCATTTACTATTATGTTCAGAAACTTGGTGATCGGGATGCACAATTGTATGAATAACGTCTGATGAAGATTGATCAGAAGGAACTTCTGGAATTGGAATACTGAAGTACGGATCATTACCCATATGTGCAACTTCAATATCATGATTATCTTCTTCAACATCATGAGAAATAATAGGAGTTTGAGTTTCTTGTGGTGTATGAGAGTTACTTGGTGATGGTGCATCTTGATCAACTGTAGTTGAGGAAGGTAAGCCAGTTGATACAGCATGTTCAGGTGCAACTACTTCAGGAATAGGAGCAATGACTTCTGGTGCTTGTAAATCAACAAAAGGTGGGGGATTAAGTGACTCATCAAACATTGGTTGAAACAACAAATCCCATTTAGATCTTGAAGGTGCTATAAATGGTGTTGAAGGAGGAGGTTTTAGCATAAGTCATGAACTGATTGTTACAGAAGTCATATCATGAAGTGCGGTTCCTGAACTGCTATGTTCAGAAGCCATCGCGGTCAGCTCATCAAAGTCAACATGAATGGTTTCAATTATTCGTCTGGTACATCTGTTGTAAATCCGGAATGCTTTCTTTGTGGGTACATAGCCGATGAAAATACCAATGTCAGCCTTCGGTTGTAACTTACCTAAATTCTCGCTATCATTTGTTGGGTAGCAAAGTGCACCAAACACATGAAGATATGATAGATCGGGAGGTTTGTCGTGTAAAAGCTCGTGTGGTGTTTTACCGTGACGATGACGTATCATGGAACGATTTTGGGTATAACAGGCTATGTCAACCGCTTCGGCCCATAGAAATAAAGGAGCTTTTGCATGTACGATTTTGTCTTTCAACAACACTGTTTTGCTGGGAGAGCGTGCAACTGATGTTTCATGGGAGAGGCCAACCTTCTCATAATATTCACGAAATATCTGATTAACAAACTCAGATCCATTATCTGTTCTGATGCGACGGACGGTTTCCTTAAGCCGTACTTGGATCATCTTCAAAAAGTTAATAATAAAAGCTAAAGCTTCATCTTTTGATCACAAACATTTTACCCATGTAAATCAAGAGTAGTCGTCGACAATAACGAGGATGTACTTCTTTCCATTGACACTTGTGATACGCATTGGCCTACACAGATCCATATGCAACAAATAGAGTTTTTCTTGATTGGTGTCCTCAGATTTGGGTTTGTGGGGTTTCTTTGAACTTTTGCCTAATGCACATGCAGAACATAAGTGATCCTTTTCAAACTTGAGCTTAGGGAGACCTCGGACAAGTCCATGTCTTGCAAGATGATTAATAGCACCAAAGTTCAAGTGAGATAGACGACGATGCCATAACCAAGACTTGGTTTTAGAAGCCTTTGACAATAGACAAATGGGAGAGGACGCCATCATATTCCCAAGTGAGAGTGTATAAAGATTATCCCCTCGAGATCCCGTCAATAAATCAACACCTTCTAGATTGCGAATGAAGCATGTGTGTTGACGAAAAGCCACTTCGAGATTGGAATCACAGAATTGTCCCACAGAAAATAGATTATGCCCAAGTCCTTCAACGTAATAAACCCTTGAAATAGTAACATTCCCAATCTGATAGTCTCCATAACCCATTATCTTTGCAACTTGATCATTTCCGAATTTAACTGTACCCAAGAATTTACTGATGAAATTGGTGAGCTGAGAGCGATCTCCGGTCATGTGCTTCGAGCAACCGGAGTCCAAATACCAGAGGACGATTTGGACAACCTGCATTCATTAAGAGAAGTAGATGGAACATTGGTTTTTGTGGATCCCCAGGATTTACTGGGTTCCTGTTTGTTAGCAGATATTGGTTTTATAACCTTAGTTTTGCTAACGGACTCAGTATTCTTATTCTTCCTAGGTTTCCTTGAGTATACCAAATTAATCACGGGTTTAGGTGATTCAGATTCTAGAACTATTAGTTTCCTAGAAGGCACTTCATTAGTAGTGGTAATCCTAGTTAAAGGGCATGCATTTCCTACAATAGTGAAGGTCCGACCGGTAGGTCTCCAAATATATCCTATCTTAGTGAACACTTTTCCTGTTGGTTTCCAAATCTCTTTCTTAGATTTTCTCTTCTTAGGTTTAGCACGAAATTTCACATCAACTATAGAATTAGAAACACATAAATTATCAGAAGACATGCAATCATCACCGTTAATACAGTCATAATCAGAATTATCAAGTTTCTTTGAATTCTGCACAGACGCAGATCCATTAACTTTAACAGTACCATTCCTTTTATTCAAATTAGATTTAACGTTCCTAGTGTGAGCTTCTACCTTATTCTTCGAATTACTACTTGGTGTTTGTTGAATCTTATCATTCCTGGTATTGCCTGAAATCTGTGATCCGCTAGCACTAGTAGAAAGTCTTACTCCTGTAGAATGCATCACACGCTTGTTAGAAACTATGTTTGAAGTCGAATATGTTTTTGTATTTTCTGTGGATGTGAGTGATTCGGCAAACCTAACTTTCTTGTCCTTTTTCCTCGGTGTGACCGCAACTAATTGAGGATCAAAATTATTGATGCTAGGGCAAGTCCTACTTATGTGTGAAAGCATTCTGAATGTACTTTAGTATACCTAAAGGCAGACTCTAAAAGTGAATCGTGAGGATAATTCGCTTTTACATGTTCGACTATATCCCTAAGGACGAAAGCTTCTTCCTGAGTGTGCTTAATATAGGAGGAGTGAGCAGTCCTTTTATTCAACAATTTGGGTATGATTGGTTCCACATTATCCTTAGACACTTTTGGATCAACAGAGTGGGTCTTAAATAGCCCTTTTTTCTTATCTAAAGGCTTTTCCTTGAAGTTTCCTTAATCATTTTTAGGGCTGCTAGGACCAAAACCTTATTCTGAACGTTTTGCATTGAAATCATAAAATATTTTCCCAGATTTTATATTGACTTGTTTGATTAAAGCATCACATTGTTCTTTTGATTGAACACGTTTTGGTTTAATCAAGTCATAAAGTTGCTTATAAGTATGTTTCAAATGCTCACTCTCAGCAACAAGTTTTGTCACTCTATGTTCCAATTCAATGTTAAGAGTCTCAATTTCATCCATGTCCATTTTGACTTTACTATCATCCACATTTCCTTTTAAGGACTTAATTTGCTCTTTCAACTTGACAATGAATGTGTCATTCTCTTGAGACTCAGCTCTCAATTCACTTAATTTAAACAACTGAGTAAAACTTGGAGCATTTTGATCTAAAACACTGTTTTTCTATTGAAAAATTTCTTTCGCGGTTTGATTAAGTTGAGAATTCAGCTTCCCGTGATGCAAGTTTTTCACAAGAGTTGTAAAATCTTACAAAGTTTATCGTAAGTTTCTTTATCAACAACATCCTTTTTGTTGAGAAGCTCAGTCTTGAGTTCGAGACACTTTTGACATTCATTCACAGTTTCACAACCATCATTCACAGACAAATTCACAACAGTTTTTACAATATCATGATCAATGGCTTGTGCCAAGAGTCGTTCATTTTCACTCAAAACTTGATTCATTTTAACTTCAGAAGTTCTGGACTCCAAGCGATGTTTTCGACAGCTGTCATCCATTGAATATAACAGACCATTTTGGACATCGGCAAATTCATTCAACCAAGCTTATCCGATGAAGTTACTGAAAGATATCTTTTTAATTCTTTTATAAACCGGAATCAATTTCATCTCGAAAACAAGCTATGTACGTTCAAACCCTCCACGGTGCCCTCAGTGATAGCTGTGGCAGTGGTTCTTTCTTTGACAACCTGATCAAAGCCAGCAAGATGGCGTTTAAGCTCTTTCAAGCTAGTATACACCATACTCACTTTAGGAAATTCTTTTGGAACCTCAACTTTGTTGGTTGTGGAAGAAGGAGATGGGTCTAAAGGTGGGACCGAAGTCGCTTTCCAATAGGCATGTTACACGTATAATCAGATTGTCTTGAATCAAATCGTCTGGGTGTAATCGTTATTAAGAACAGCATTAATTAATGGGTTTAGAGGTTTACTTCCATTTTATATCCATGGGTCTTGTTCTTTCAAAAGAATTTTTGAGGACTCTCTCACACCGCATAATCGTCTCTTCAGAATCGGGTATCACAATAGTATCCATTTTAAGAATGGACAATTCCCGTCATACACGTTTTGGCTGTGGACTCTCGAACTTTCTTTGATAGAAAGGTTTTCAAAACCGATAGCTTGTTTTGTGAAATGATCATAACAAATTTTAGATTTAGTCATCATATGAACAACGTTTGCGCAGATTGACCTCTTTTGAAAATGATATTATCAAGTTGCTTAATTTTCTTTTCTAAAGCAATTTCTGTATAATCTTTTGTTTTCTTCCATTTTAATCACTTTTTGAGATCAGAACTGTTATCCTTAAAGAATATTTTCTTGCACTTGTTCCAAAAGAGTTTTCTTAAGACGTTCATTCTTGGCATACTGTTATTTGATCCTGAAAAAATGTTCTTAACATTTTGCAGTTTCTTTCAAATTCTTTTAACTCTTCTTTTATATTGTCAAGTCGGTAGTAATCAACGCTTTATTGGCGCTTATATATTCCAGATTAACATTGGTGAGTGCATCACTGGAGGTATTAATTGTTTTAAACATAGATAATATCGGGCATTTTTGTTGAGCAGAAGAGTTAGAATTCTGGACAGTTTCCTGTTGTGTTTCACTCAGATACTGAGAATAAGGAATGATATTGCTATCACTGGTCTATTTCTAATTCTAACTGATAATGCACATCATTATACCTGTTCAGAAGATTTCATTATCTGTCACTTTGATTGATTAATCATAGGACAGATTATCCGGATTGTGTACATCAGTGAGTGCATCTGAGCATTCCATGAAAAGATTCGCCATTGAGAGCAATAATCTTGGCTGAGTTAAGATCATCACAATCAGAGTCATAGGCATCCAGATCATCGGCTTGATAAGCAGCATTGTGGGTAATGACAGTCTAAGAGGTTTGAGTGTCAGGAAGTCCTGGATCTGCCAAAAATGCTATTTTTCTTGTTAAAAACTTGACCACTTGTTGAGCCTGAACCGCAAACAACTTTATCATTGAACCATGTTTCATCCCTTTTCTTTTGGGCATCAATACACTATGCTTGGAACATATGAACCCTCCCCTTTGCAAGTTGTAACAGATGACCGTCGTTGTTTTCCCAGTATTGTCACTTGCTCCAGGAGTGTATTTTCTCGTTGTTCCAGCATGCATAAAGTAGTTGTTCCCTGAACAGGTTGCACAGTTACTTTTCAGATAGATGGTAGCTTGTTTGACGGAGGGTTTGATGACGTGAAGTCCTTAGCTGATTGTTGGTAGTAGGATACCGGGATGTGACAACAGCAGTTAAGAATGACATCATGTGATTGATCGCATCAATTGGATCATCCCCTTTCTGGAACACTGGAACAATTAGACCGGAGTCTGGTTGGGAAAATTCAGATTGTTGATGTTGGTAAGTTGTGGGAGCATATTCCAATTGTGGGATGGATGATTGTGGAGAATAAACGTTGTGGTGAACTGAGGATTGGTACTCATTTGATGGATAAGTGATTGAAAGAGGTGTTGATTGACTGGTTGTGAATTGTTGAGTCTGATAAGGTGTTACAAACTGTGAAGACGGATATGGTGAAACATGATGTTGAAGTTGAGAGTTCGGGAGAGTGTGTAGATGAGATTGATAAGTTGACGGAGGTAATTGGTGAGATGCAACTAAAGCAAGAGGATCGGAGTTACGTTCATGCATCAAACGAACTTCATTTGCATGTCTTTCGTGTTGTTGCAGGTAAGCATGAAGCTGATCAACATTGGTAGTATGCAAGTCTTTGACCAATTTAACATCAGTAACAAATTTGCTCCATTCATCAGGAAGAGTGTTTAAAAACTTGGTGTTAACTTGAAATTGCTCCAATGGCATCTTGTAGATGTTCATATCATTGAGTAACAGAGTGAACCTCAAGTAGTACTCATGTAACGACTCTCCTTTCTTGTAAGTGAACTTATCGAATTCATCATACAGCTTACATTCTCGTTCTTGTTTTGTTAACGACGTTCCTTGCATTAGCAGTTTAATCTTCTCCCAAAGATCTTTTGCAACACGATGTTGACTCACAAGAGCATAGATTTCAGTTGGAAGGCCTTGGAGAATGATGTTTATTGCTTTGATGTCACAATCAGCTTGAATGGCTTCAGCGGGAGTCAGTTCAATATATTCCTTAAGCCTTGTTACTCCATCCTCAGTGATTGAAGGCCAAACGAGTGGTCCTTTTTCAACAGAGGCAAGAATCATTCTTCCATGAGGTCTATTCAACATATACAGTTCCATTCGGCTCTTCCAAGAATCATACAAGTGTTTTTCAAGCATTGGTGGTTTGTTGTCTCCTCCTGAAAGAAGTGACTTATCGGCAAGAGTCGTCATTGTGGTATCAAAAAGATTACAAATTGATCGATCGGTGGTAGAAAGAAATTGTGTTTGGTTATGTGATTGTTGAGTCTTGAAATGAAACTACACGGGATTTTACAATTCTCGACAAAACCGGGAAAACAAGTTAATGTTTCACGGGATTTTACAAGTCAAAGAAATAACCGTATAATTTAGAAATTTGAGTTAGTGTGTCTTAAATGGAATTGACTAGTTCGGTTGACAAAGAAATTGCCTAGATCGGTTGTCTTGTTCGGTTGACAAAGGGACAAACTAGTTCGGTCCACTTGTTCGGTTGACAAAGAGTTAAACTAGATCGGTTCAGCTGGTTCGGCTATGCTTGTTCGGTTATCTAGTTCGGTTGTCAAACAAATACGCTAGTTCGGCTCCGCTTGAGTAAACCTCGTTCGGTTCTAGTTTCGATTAACTCGTTCGGTTCTAACTGTGAAACCTCGTTCGGTTCTAACTAGTGAGCACTCGTTCGGTTCCAACTGACAGGAGTCTAGTTCGGTTCCAACACAGATGAACTAGTTCGGTTCTTGAAACAGACAACTCGTTCGGTTGTCAAAGAAATACTAGATCGGCTATTCTTGTTCGGTTGTACTCGTTCGGTTCCAACTACTACGAAACTCAAATTTTCAAAACTCAAAAAGACACATTTTTGAATGGTTTTTAGCAAAAATTCTTGTACAACTAGTGTTACTAACCCTATAGGAACAATAAAAATGAAAACTTTAAGGTTTTTACGCCAAAAAATTTTGAATCAAAAATTTTGTTCTTTATAAAGATTTTGAACACAAATCACAAGACAAACACAAAAACTAAACACACCACTCCATGGCTCTTGATACCAATTGAAGAAACATGTAATCTAATGATCTACCAAGAACAAGAGAGAGAGATGTGGGTTGTGATGTTTACTGAGAGAAAGTATATGGAATGGATAAAGTGTTATTACTATGTGGAAAATGGAAAAAAATGAAAACAACCAACCCCTCTCCAAGGCTAGGAGAGGGCTTATATAGTTACATGATGGCTGGCCCATGGGCTATGATGGGCTTCCCATGGGCCTTGGGCCGGATTAGCTTCTATACTTAACATGACACAATCTACGAGCTAAGACCTATTACAACTTGGAAGTGACCGACACTTTTTGTGTTTCCAACACGGGTTTTAACATTATTTTTCCACATACTTGACAAACTATTAAACTCTTATTCCTAAGTGGGTTACTACACTCAAAATGGTCTACAAGATGTTTTTGTAACACTTGTAAATATAGTAATCTATGCCTATATGCAATGCACAAATAATTTTGCAACTTAACGCAAGAAATCTAGCATAATTCCTATTAGGTATAATTCGAAAACTAAAAACATACAAATAGCATACATGGCACATGTGTTTAAATATATAATTAGCTCAGTTAAAAATAGTAATGATTACTTATTAATATCTATTAACCAAGTTGAAACAAAAGTAAACACACATAATCATCTAGCATACACATAAGGATATGTAACAACCCACAATTTTCATCACTGTAATTTCCACTTATATTATATTAAATACTACTTTTTACAGGGAAATTTTTGCTTTATTCCATTATGTAACGTAGTTTACATAACTAAAGTAAACGAGCTCACGCAACTACCTATGCCAATTCTATCTACGTTTATATCAAGTAAACCTCTTAATATGTCAAGTCAATATTCTAATATCCTATATACCATGTACGTTATCTATTTAACGTAGTTTTCATGACATTATTACTAAATGAGCATTCTTCGTTAACGTTTATATCAAAACCCTAACTATATGTAATAATTATGTACAAAATAAATGTATAAGTTTCCAAGGCATGTTTACAAGTAATCAATGCATACAATTTGAAATATAATTTCCTTCCAAGTCAATGTACAAATCCCTCATGCTCAATGTACAATCTAATGAAGCACGAATTCAAATAAGCTTATTTTGCCTCCTTTTTCCTTCTAGATTTCGTACAAGCTCTTAGGAATAAGTTACAAACATTTAATACTCAACATATAAACCCTAAACTATCCTAAACCCTAACCCTAACTTGAATTAAACAATAAAACCTAACCTGAAAACCTTAATAAGACCCAAAACACCCTAAACCACTTTTAAACCTATTTTAAATCAAGCAAGCACCTCAAGCTAGCACCCTACCATCACCTTGACATCATCATTACCCACCTCCTTGCCTCCTTGCTTGCTACAACACTTGGTCACCAAGCAAACACCACCTCATCACCTTTCTTGCAACCCGCACCCTTCACCACCACTCCACACCTTTCATAGCTAGTTTTTAGCTCTTCATACTCACCCCTAGCAGCCCTTACTCACTACTCTATAGCCCTTAAACCCCACTCCAAGTTTACTTGGTGCCTACTCATGAAAACTTGGTCCCTAAGTCATTTCTACCACTATATATACACGCATACATTCATACACTTTCAAATCACCATTCAAGCTTCAAACATTGTTAGCCCAAAAAATAGTGAACTAATTCCAGAATTACATTTATCATATTATATCGAGTCAGGATAGTTTAGCTAGTCAAGCCCGGACTATATTACCCCCTCACATACTCCATGAGGGGTAGAAGTTCACATTTGTAAAGTGTAGTGGTGTGAGTTTTCCCCTCTATCTCACGACACAACTCAAATCTTTTCTCCTTTCACTCTAATTAATGGCCTACTCATCTTTTTTTCATTATTACCATACCTCCGGATCCGATGTTCAAATGGTGAAATCAATTTAAATATTTGCAAATATCATCACATAACCCAGGACTTCAAATAAAGATTGGTATTATTAACTCATCCTCACAATCAAAACTAACGAGAAAATTTAACGTTTCTCGGGGGTGGTGTAGTCTTTTGAGTGTTGTTCTTACAATACATCAATGTATTTAAAGACACAAGAAAAAGGATAGTGAACGTATCAGTGCGCTTACACCCTTACCGTAGAATAGAAGTCCTCTAACATTTGGTTTTTCTAAAAGTTGACACGATTATTTTTCAAGAATTTCTCGATGACTTCATAATCTTTCAAAATTGTGTGATCAACACTCCAAACCCCACAATGTTTTCCAAAAGAACAAATATTATTTTTCAATTGTCTTATTTTTTGATGGGAGTCTTCGAAAAAACAAAGGTTTTTAATGTTCTTTGGATACATCAACAGACGACAATCTTATGTATTCAAACAATTAATACAAATGTTCCAAACCATTAAGCTATCATAATTTCTCCCCACAGAATTTTCAGACCAAATTTTAACACAAGGTATTTCAAAAACTAAGTGTTTATTATTTAAAAAAAGGGAGAAAATGTAATTAGAATATGATCTAATCCGACTCACTGTGCTGAACAATTGAGAACAGGTTTTATGGTTGATCTTATATACCCAACAACAATCTAATTTCACACGATTCTGAAGTCATAAGGGTGGTTAGGTATAGAGTCAATCCTATGATCCAACCAAACGCGTAGGATCTGACCCCAAGGATAATCCAAAGTTAGAATAACATCCTTAAAGTAGGAATTGGAGATGAATGTATATGGAGGAAAAAGCCGACTGAAGTTGAGCGAGACACGTGGAACAGATCACAACAAGGTGTTATTAATGAGTCTTTGTAAGTCATTGAGCTGTTAAAGAATTAAAAAGAAATGTAAGGATAAAGGGTTTAAACAAAGACGCCCTCCACCACAAAAAAAGTCAGAAATCGGTCAATACATATGCCTGTCAAGATCACATAAAGGTTGATTGCTGACATTGAAAACGACATCAAGGACCCAATGATGCAGAATGCACAACCTTCCCCGCCATTCGGGATTCTCTCACAGAAACTTGTCCTCATTTGTCCACGGAGAGTACACGACGTTATCAATTGAACATCTCACTTCGAGATTGATGGATATTGAATTAGTTGCAGTCTGCTCCAAGCCTCCGAGTATAAAACCAAAATGCACTAATCGAGCCTATAGCCCAGATTCAATCTAAATCTCGTTAGGACACAATTCACATTGTTGAACTCATCAATTCACAAGCTGTTTAACAAGAGTCTACGTAATATCCTTGTGATATGTTTTCCAGAACAACCGAGTGATACTATAAGATATTCACAATAAAAGATGGAAATCCTGCTTGAATGTCACACCACAAAACAAGCTCGTAGTAGGTGATCTTACAAGATCTATAATAATCAAACTTGTACAACTGGATATCGAATTGGTCCAGAAATGAAAAGACGATTGATGAATTTTGATAAATCTTAAAACTCCTATGTTGATACAAAAAACTCTTTTACAAGTAATATGTCGAATTGATTTTCTCATCAATTTTCAGGAATTATCACTAACTAAACCTGCAGTATAAAACGGTGGACATATCCTAATCAAACCAAAGTCCTATTCATTACCCATGTTCATCTCAATCTACAAAGACAATTCTATCATGAAAGCTCAAGAATTAAAGACAAGACTTCCACTAACTATTGATTTGACGCTTCAGAATAAGGCATAGTATGAGAATGTTGGCCAAAGACACAAGATCGCAAGATGGCAAAGATGATGAAGACAATGACAAAGGCTCAAAGTCAAGATCACAAAGCATGAAGGAACAAACCTACAACTAAGAACAAAGAGAAAGACCAAGACCACATGAGCTTAACGACAAAAGCAATCTCATTGATCTCATAAAGGAGTGTCATCAATGAACTCACTTCGGGGGAGATTGTTAGCCTCAAAATATTGAGTCGAACATGAAGTTCGTCCATTATGTATGTTAGTCTCGGTCAATCAATTAGTTAACGTTGTAATAGGAAAGTATCGGGAATCTGGCTCGATAATTAAACTAATATTGTATATGTTTCGGGTTTAATCCCAAGCAAGACCGACCCGATCCTAGTTAAATACCGCACGTCACATTAATGTCCGGGGTATATAATAAACCTTTTCCACTATTGGAAAAGGACAGGTTGAATTTCATTAATAAACTTATTCACTTTTTTTAAAAAAAATTATTACATTTACCACATAGAACAACAGATCCTGAGGTATGGTAAAATGAAAAAGATGAGTAGCCATTATTAGAGAGAAAGGAGAAAAGATATGAAGTTGTGTGTGAGATAGAGAGAAAACACACACACTCACACTTTACAAATGTGAACTTCTACCCCTCCATGGAAGTATGGAGGGGGTATTTATAGTCGGCTTGACTAGCTAAACTAACCCGACACGACTATAAATGATAAATGTAATTCCGGATTAGTCACCATATTTTAGGGCTAACAAACTTCCCCCAATATGTGGACATACGGAATTACTTACAATGTTCCTATCAGGTACAAATACAACACAAATAAAGTCTTCCAAAGCGCTTCCAGAGCTAAAGATGTCTTCTGAGTACTCCTTGTCTTGAAACTTGTACTCCAGCTTGGATCTTCTGTGTCTTTACTTATTACCAGAACCATTGTATAAGCATTGATTGGAATTAACTTCCCCCAACTCATAGCAGCAGATCTGAAAAGCTTTCTTCATAGACTCTTTTTGCAAAGTTTCTGAATCAGCTTTCCCCCAAACCAACATCCCTATCTTGATGCAGATACTCTGAACATTGAATGTACTTGAACAATTATTTCTACTTGACGATCAAAGTGCATAGCGAATTTGTAGAAGCCCAAAGCCACACCAACGACCACTGCTTTCTTGTTCCATTAGGGCATGTAAATAATTCGTTCGGGGGTGCATGCGAGAAATCAGCAACGTTCTACACAGTTTGCAAAAAAAAAATACTTCACAAACCATTCTAAGTGAAGTAGTATACACTACTTCCCCCTGGAAGTTGACATGGTAACATCAAAGTCAATTAAGTCCCGAATGTACACATTTTCCCCCATGATGGTTGCGAACTCTCGGAAGCATCATTGTCGTGTACGTCCATATACTCGAGAAGTTCTTGTCATAAGCACAAATCTTGATATACAAAAGAATCATTACCCTCTTGACTTCACAAACCGTAGAGGAATTGAAGCAAGAATCAAGAACACTTGGTATAATCAAGGTCTTGTGAATGAATGTCATTGAAGAACTTTGAAGATTTTGCTTAGACTGTGAAGTATCTTTGTCTTGGAATAGCACAAAAATACCCGTGAGAAGTGTTGATTACATCTCAACCTTTATACTCTCTGGCTAACTTACCAAACTCGTATTCTGTAGGCTATTGTCGTGATCACTTAGTGAAGTAAACCCGATATTTCAAACTTGAAACTGAAGTATTACTTAATCTTGCACTACTGGTTTGATAAGAAGAACGGTGCAGAATAAAATCACAAAGTAACCTTATACCCAACATCAAAAGTATACGAAGACAACACGCTCTTGAAAAATTATCCACATCGACATCATGCGTGTGACACTATTATATAATAGTACTCCTTTAAGTGATAGATATCCAGGTCTTCATCCAACCACCCCTAGACTTCAGGAAACTAGAAATCCAAGTCTTAATCATAACTTTATACTTCAAGCAAGTCATCATATCGATAGATAAAAAGAAGAAAGTCTCGATGATGAAAATAAGGTAGACCCTCTGTGAAATCCGACTTCATCGTAAAAATAAGGATACCAAATTCAACTCCGTGACACATGACATCGTAATCCGAATCTCTAGCCATTTTTATTAAGTGAATCTTTTCAGATCGTTTTGGAATAATTGTTGTTGTTTGTGGGTAGTGTTTGTTATGGTTGATATATGTCTTTAAGTCTCGATTCATGACGTGATTTTTATTTTTTGTGGAATTGGGTGATTTATAAAGTCCTTGTGATGGTTTAGGTTTAATGGTTTGTTAAGGTTAACTTTGTCGTTTAGAGTTCATTGTAATGAGGTTTGTTAATGTGAAAAATAAGCAAACCTCCACCAAAAGTAAGCCAAACCGCCACCAAATAGGTAAGCAAACCGCCACCAAAAACAAAGCAAACTGCTGCCTTGTTTGTGACCAAACCGCTACCATTGTTACACCAAACCGCCACCATAAAATGATCAAAACGCCGACAAATATAATGGCAAACCGCTGGCATGTAATTTGCTAAACCGCCGCCTGAATTTTATCAAACCGCCGCCTCATTATTTAGCAAACCGCCATCAGTTTTGAACTTTTTAAACCGCTGCCATCTTTTACTTTCTCAAACCGCCGCGAGACTTTAAGCATCCCGCCGTGTATTAAAATATTCAAACCGCCATGGACATTGAATTTTAGGCAGAGTAACATTTGTATTTTATCATTTAATAATCAAACCGCCTTCAAACCTGTCAAACCGCCGCATAGAAGCGCAAACCGCCGCCAATAACAATGGCAAACCGCCACCATTTATGGTCAAACCGCTGGCTATATTTTGATTATTTTAATCAACCTGCCTTTGACTTGGTCAAACCACCGTTATATATAAGCAAACCGCCGTGACCTTTGGCAAACCGTTGGCTAATAAAATTGATTATTATAATCAAACCGCCTTTGACCTGGTCAAACCGCCGGCTTCTTTTTCCTTAAAACACGGATCTTGTCCCCTCTTTTTGTCAAACCGCCACCAAGAAAATGATTTTTTTATTCAAACCTCCACGAAGAACATCAAGAACGAAATAAGCAAAATCAGCCAAATAAGCTATTTTACTTCTCAAATAAGCTATAGGGGCTTAATACTAAGTGATTAGAAGAGAATAAAACACGAAATAACAACCATATCTTCGTGAATCATCAAATTCGAGCCAAACCTCCACTTAATAACACATAAAAAGTCAACCCTTTTATAAGCTTAAATTCGATCGATAGATGCTTTATGATCACTTTGAATGAACAAGTCTAACCAGTTTAACATATAGATCAAGGAAGACAGAATTAACAACCAAATAAGCCCAATAATATTTTGATCCATGGGCTTTTTCCACAAAATAAGCCACAAAAATTTGAGCTTATACACCACATAATCAGTAGTTAAACAACAGGGATTCCCCCTATGCTCTGGTGCCAATTTTTAAATTAGATTCACCCTTAGAACAACATGATCTCATTCTTAAGATATTACTTTTGCCGTTGCAAATCCTTGCAATCACGAACTGTTCGTGGAACTAACAGACTTGTTACACACTTAAACTAATGGAGTTGATTCATACTCGAACTAACGACTGAGTACCATATTCCGCCACCTATCACATAAACTTGCGTTGGTTTGGATTTTCATACTATAAAGGGGTGTTAGTTTTGGTGGTAACAGCACCACAAATGGTGCGTTGGTTTGGTATAAGTTGAATTAGGATGCGTGTAGTTTATTGAAAACAACCAGGGTGTGTTTGGTTTTGCACCACCATGGTGTGTTTGGTTTATTGTTTCACGAGAACGGGTGCGTTTGGTTAGGGTTGACATCCATAGGGTGCGTTGCGTTCATAACAGCACCGCATAGGGTGCGTGTAGTTTCATAAAACCACGAGGGTGCGTTTGATATAATAACAATATAGGGTGCGTTTTGATTTAACAGAATAATAGATTAGGGTGCGTGTGGTTTTGTTATGCACCAAGGGTGCGGTTGGTTTGCACCGGACGAGGGTGCATTAGGTTTAGCACCAGCCGAGGGTGCGATTGGTTTGTTGAAACACTCCGAAGGTGTGTTGTTTCGCGTCTAACAGCCCAAGAGGGCGTTTGGTTGGTTTAAGTGCACCAACAGGGTGCGTTTGGTTTAGGTTATCACAAAAGGGGTGTTTGGTTTTAGGGTTAACAACAGATTGGGTGCGTTTGGTTTAGTGTCAGCCAAACTGGGGTGTTTGGTTTGCTGGATAACACCAAACAAGGGCGTTTGGATCTGGGTTTTCAGCCTAAAGGGTGCGTTTGGTTTGGCAGAATAACCAAACGGGGTGTTTGGTTTGGCAGATTAACCAAACAGGGGTGTTTGGTTTGGCAGTTAACACCAAACAAGGGTGTTTGGTTTTGCAGATTGCACCAAGGGGTGCGTTTGGGTTAAGAGAAAGATCATAAGGGTGCGTTTGGTTTGGCAGAATAACTAAACGGGCGTGTTAGGGTGAGCAGAAACAGCCTTTAGGGCGTGTTTGATTTATAATAATCGATTAATAAAAATTATTGCGAGATTTATAAATTATAAATCAAAACTAAATGGTGGTTAATGGTTAAATAAATGTGATATTCATTACTTTGTTTTAGTTGATATATATAAATATATATAGATATTTAAAACACGCGGGTTGTTTGGAAAGTGGAAAAACATTAGATTTTATAAATATGGGAAACGTTATATAACCGGAAAGATCATGACGAAATTTATATAAAATTTCTATATTTAGTAATGTTTTACTAAACCTCTATTATTTTAGAAACCCGGTAAAAGAGACTAAGTTATATTTTAAAGATATATTAAATTATAACTGTACAATAACTCGACAACGAATAAGAATTATACTTTTACAAATGAGACAACGATTTTAGCTACGATCCGTCAATATGACGAAAGATTAATTTATAAAATATTATTTTATAAATTCCTGACGAGAAGGTAAAATCATAACTTTTGTAAAAGCTTTACAAACATCGGTTGTTTAATTCATAACTTTAAGACGTGTGTCTACTTTTATGCAAGGACTTTTTATTAATTAAATTGGTGTCGAAATATTTTGTTTCAATTATTTTCTCACGTTCCTTATATAATACATGTAAAGTATTATATACTTCACATAAATCTTTGGATTGTCTATCTTCGTTATATAATTCACGGTACGAATTATATACTTGTTCATTTTTCATATGTAATATATACGGAAATATATTACACACTTTGCGTTTACTTTCGATTTATTTTATTTAACCAACCACCAAATTATTACAACTTGGGAATCTAAATCCTTATCAACGTGTCGCGTTGAGGTGACTATCCATCGGGAAACCCAAATTCATTATCCTAGGCTAGTGGGACTTAGCAGTTAAGTTAAGCTGCAACTTCTTGGTCGAGCCGTTCCAGTTTCCGTTTCATCTTGTACAAAATGTGTACATTCTCGCAAATCGTTCTTCATCATCAATGTGAGTTTATAGCCCCACGTTTTACATGTTTTACATACATTTTTGGGGTGAGAACATGCTTGTTTACAAATGCATTTACATGGTTAATTACAAATTGGTTTATATACTCATTTATATATTTCGCGATGAGATACAATACTCAATTATTTATTTAGGGACGAAACACATTGCTTGCTTTTACATGGATACAATTACTTTGAACTTATATCTATTGTCTAAGTAACCGTTAACCTAGTATATCTTTGGGAAGAGGCACCCACATGGTAACAACACGTAACAACATGAATTGTGGCTAAGGTTTCGGTGTCAGGAACTTAGAGTAATTATAATCATTGTTTTATACACACATGAATATTTACTATGCTTTGAATAGAGTGGCAATACATACTTGAAACATTTTGGTGATTGATAAGTGTAAAATACACATATCCGTTTGTACCTAAAAAGACCCAATTAAACCCAAAACAATCCAAAAATGGCAAAAATATGCTTGTATTTGTGTTTTGTGTGTGCAGGTATGGATAAGTCAAAAATATCAAGAAAACATTCAAAAACGAGCTAGCCCGGACACGAGAATCAGAAGAGTACAAAGCCGAAGCTCCAAAAGCCCAAAGCCTTTGCCAAATTTCCTTTTATAACATCTCCAGGGACCAATCTTGCTATTTTCGAAAGTTCTTTATAACTTAAAAAGAGGAAATGAAAGAGAGGGGCCAAATGTGTTAACTTCCCAAACTCCAACAGTTTTAACTGTCAAAAAAGGAGCGGGAACCCCTTTTACTATTCATCCGTCTTCTTCATTTCACCCCTATGGTAAAACAAGGGGCAAATCAAAATTAGAGGGTGCGTTGGTCAATTCAAGGAAGCTCAAGCACAAATACAAGGACAAATTAGTCTAATCAAGAGGATTCATTAACCTTCTCTCAAGAAGAGCCACGTCAACAAAGAAAGAAGCACAAGTTTATGTGGGTTTTTGTGCTAAAACACTCACAAAACTAGCACAAACGTCACATCAAAGAATGCCACGCTGGCAATCCTCAGGTGTGCACATCTTGATCTAACGGCTCAAAATTTAGCCCCAATGATTGATGGATTGGATGGCAGAGATTGATGGGAGCTCAGAGGGCCTAGAAGCTTCAGCTTGGCACTATAAATAGGCCTCACCTCTCACACACAAAGCATCTAGTTTTTACGTTTTTTTTATCTAGCTTTTAGTCAATTTTTAGTCTATCTTTAATTTGTATCTTTCTTAAATGTAATTTCCTTTTTCAAGTAATGTAATCAGCCTCTTTAGTTAATGAAATTCAGCTTTTAGTGTTTTAAATCTCCATATTCTAAAGCTCTCATTTAAAGTCATAAAGTTTTCTAATAATTGTCTCAATCAGATAATATTAACTCTTTCATTCTATAACTGAAATAAGCTGTTTGAATTCAGTATTAACCTCTATCAAACCTTATAATCAGTTTAAACATATATGGATCTATTGAATTTAAGCTTTTGGAAGGGGAACTAACTTTGGAAGAATCCCAAGACTTATACTAGCTTAAAAAATTTTTTTTTTAGAAAAGCTAAGGAGCTTGTAGCTGCTTTATTGGTCCTCGTGTTCAAAAAGCTAGATGAGTTTTGTAGTTTCCTCTGTTCAATTTCCTTAAAATTCTAGGTTTTAAATAATGATATTTATGGGCTTGGTATGTTTAGAATCTGTTTTAATGTTTATCTCTTGCTTGTTTAGTGTTCAAATATCTCTTACTATATCAATTTAATTTTTTATTTGTTTTCCATCTGTTTTTACTTCAACTAGTTATAGGATCATTAGTTACTATTTTTCTGTCATGAAAAACTCTAAAATCCAAAATATAGTTTAAGTAATTTTAGATCTTAGAATAAGGGCTTATCAGTTGTTAATCATATATAATTAATTATGTTTTAAGCTAGTTTTTTATCTGGTATTATTTTTTAACATCAAATTTCTCTTTAAAAAGCTTTTATAATCCTGTCAAAATTTAAAAGGGGTTTGGGTGTAGTCATCTCAAAATTGCACTACATACTAACCTAAGTTATACTGCTGACTCTTTACACTACATACTAACTCCCAGTTAGTACAAGCTATCACAAGTTAATACTGTTATTTAGATTTTAGCTAATTCAGAAGTTTTTAAAGTTAGCTATAGCTATAATGAATTTAGTTATTAGTTTCTTATATAGCATATTTCATGAGCTTATTTTTGTTTTCCAAAGTCAAGTTACACTAGCATACTTCTCTTGAAAAGTACTAGCTGACTATATACACAGCAGTACTAACCTCATTATACTGCCTTGTTTCCTCATCTTAATTAGATCAGTAATTTTAGGATTTATGTCCTTTATAAAATACATAGGATTTAATTTTCATATAGCTTAATATTAGTTTTAATTCCTTAAAATATTGTTTTCTAGCTTACTGTCTTAGCTTAATTTTTGCTGTCAAAAGTCTTAAAAAAACTAAAAATCCAAAAACAGTAAGGAACTTTAATAAATCTAAATTTTATAATTCAGCTTTTAAGTCTAGATTTTTATAGTTATAATTGTTGGGATAATAATAGTTTGATAAGTCCTTAAAGTTTTCAAATCTAGTTTAAGCTTATATAGTTCTCTAGCTTATTGTGATTTATGTGTGAGTCCTCGCTTATTTCCTGAGTTTGCCTGTGTTCATGCTTAATTTCAAATATATTAAAGATTCTCTAGCGTTGATTCCTTTGCATTCTTAGAATAAGCACATCATAAGCTTACTAAAATCTTCTCCTTTGTTAGATTTAACTTAATTTTTAGTATTGTTAGCTGTATAAGTGGAAAAAATCCTCAAAACCTCACTTTCTGTAATCAGTTTAGAAATAAGCTCCTATTGAGCTTATTTGAGATTTTCAGTCCTTGAAGTCTTTATTAATCTTGTTCCCCTTAGCTTCCTTTACAACTTTGCTTCTTTGAGTTTTTCATTTTAAGCACTTTTCAAATTTCACCTTAATTCGGGTCTTAGTTTGCTGTCGGGATAGATTCTTAGGGTAGAAAGTGTAACTTTTCGATTTTAATTGTTTTTCAGATTAGTCCCTCCGTTAGTTTGTTAGGAATTTGCACCATTAGTCCTTAGTTAAATTTAATAGATTTAATTAGTAATTAGGTTTAATTTTAATTAGTTAATTAATAGTTCAATAAAAAGTACAAAAGTTAGCTAAATTTCCTAGAAACCAAATCAAATATCGTTGCTTCATTCAAATCAGGGATCCAAACCAAAACGTGGTTTCAATTTCTCTAGTCAATTGTGGATAACGACCCGGTATCATAATTGCCCGTTTTATTATACGAATTATATATAATATATAATATATCTTTGTGAGTTGAATTGTCCACGGGATACTTTGGGGATTTCCTTAATTTCTCTATAAGAAAATTATTTTTATATGTTATTGTAAAAACACGATCAGTGATATATATATATAAATATCATGCATGCTTTAAACAATTGCGGCACAACGTTCATACATACATTTTTGTGACTATTTGGGGATTGAAATGGTCATGCATACTTTACAACTATTTGATTTCTAAAAATCATACATACATTTTGGAGGGACATTTAAGGATTTAAATGGTCATACACACTTTACAGAACTTTGGTTCAACATTTATACTTAAACAAATCTATGAACTCACCAACTTTAATGTTGACACTTTTTAAGCATGTTTTTCTCAGGTGAATAGATGCTTGGATTACTTGATGTGCACTGGAGTCTAAAATTGACAAGATTTCATTTATGGATTTCTACTTATATTCAGATGATCAAATCTCGTTGGGTTGTTTTCAAGCTTTTCATTGTGATGCAATTATAGGACAAATGTTATATCAATTTCAAGGAAATCAACGAGATTACTTTTCAAACGACACATTTAGAGGCCGTTCTCTTGTATCTAGCGCTGTGTATTATGAAGTAACTCCCCCGGACACATTTCCGCTGCGACATAATTTTGGGGGTGTTACACCGTCTTCAATAAATTACAGCAAACAGTAGGGAAACAAAACTAAATTTATACTAAAAATACCAAGAAAAGCAAGAAATTAAACAATCGCACTCCCCGAAAGCGGCGCCAAAAACTTGATGTGTCGTTGTGTAGGTATTATTTATGTATCAAGTTTTACTATTTATTTTATGTCGAGTATTACTAAAAACAACATTTTAACGGGCGGTGTACCCGGTCAATTGTAGTTTCGTTGGTAAGTAGGATGTCGATCACTAAGAGTGGAAGTTAACTCTTAATTCTACCAGCATTTTATTTACCTAGGTTTAGTACTAATCTAATCTAATTAAACCTAAACTAACGCAAATGGGGTTTTCAGCCTGAGAGACTGGCACGAGTTTAGTTCTAATTCTCCTAAGGTGATGAAAAATACCGCACATAAATGATTAACAAAAGATTGGGAAACAATCAAATCTGAGGAAAATGTATTAGCCAGTTTAATCTAATAATATGCCTTGATTGTCTATTCGTGTAACGATTGTATTAATTCGTTGGTGGTATATCATTCCAAAGTTAGGTGGATCTTCTCCCTAGACTTGAGGTTTGTCGCTAGTTAATCCTGTCATAATTAACCTAAACCGGGGGGGGGGGGGGGGGGGGGGGTTTTTTGTGTTTGTGTTTAGAAGTTTTAATCCTAGCCATATATTAACACTAAACTTGTATAAAGCTCCACACACCGTTGATCTGTTGATGATAATCTATCTAGGAAACTATATTGGTGGTTATATTGAATCCTAGCTCATGGAGGCTTTACCAACTTATTGCTTAATAAAAATTCATATACTAGTAGTCTACACCCACTTAACTACCTATGGAAACAAGACGTTATGTGTAATCCTAAGTCACCGGCTTAGTCTACCTATCCACTTAACCATAGATCGAAACTGGGCTTTCTATTGGAGATCCTATTATTCTAACTATATGAATAAGCATTATATGTTTCTATCCCGGACTCTTAACCTACACCTAAACAACACCGAAGTTGCAGCGCATTGAATATGTAGGACTAGACCTAGTTGAATGATTGGGAAAACATATAATTAAGCACATAAATGGGTATGAAGTGATAAACATAATCAACATGCAACGAATAAAGAACAATCGATATAAAGACAAATCAAAACATTATATTATCATAAACATGGCTAATACCTAAAGGTATTAGCCGATAGTTATTGTAACAATACACGAAATCATAGATGAACGATTAAACATAATGCTAACCGAACGCGTATAGTGGAGTGTAGAGATTACAAGAGTTTTCCCATCGATTAGACCACTTTATAGGACCTTCATGGCTTCATAGATCTTCTGAAAATTGGACTTGGTGGTAAAAAGCATACCTAAAGTCGTATTTAGGATTTGGTATTTATAGACTTTGAAAATTGGTCGATACGGCGTATTAGAACTCAATACGGTGTATCGGGGTTGCTTGGCGTGGGCTCCACGAATAAATATTCTAGAATTTTCTTGAGCTGTTTTGGATACGACGTATCCGAATTCTTGGATACGACGTATTGAGCTCATTCGGTTCGGTGTATTGGACTTCTTGGGTACGGGGTATTGGACTTCTTGGGTACGACGTATTGAGCTCATCTGGTACGGTGTATTGGACTTCTTGGGTACGGCATATTGATGTCAGAATCAACGACTTTCTCAAACTCTTCATTTATGCTTCAAAACATGTCTTTTTCTCCATCTTTTGTCAAATACTCGATAATTACTACAAATAACTAATATAAACAATTAAGTATTGTTGGGAATTCAGTTTTACGTGACGACATTACGGAATTACCATAGTTTATCATAGTCTCATACGCAAGGACTAGAATAGGCAACTATGTATAGTTTAGAGGCGTATGGGCTATATATACCCCTCTATGGCTTCCATAGAGGGGTTGAGTCATTTGTATCTTTCATTCATATCCATCTAATATCAAGTTCATCTTCCATCTCACTACTCTCTCTCACTAAAATGGCTATCATGTGGTTTGACTCACCAAGACCATCGGATCATAGTTTTCATGAATCTTTCAATTGGTATCAAGAGCCATGGAGTGGTGTGTTTAGTTTTTGTGTTTGTCTTGTGATTTGTGTTCAAAATCTTTATAAAGAACAAAATTTTTGATTCAAAATTTTTTGGCGTAAAAACCTTAAAGTTTTCATTTTTATTGTTCCTATAGGGTTAGTAACACTAGTTGTACAAGAATTTTTGCTAAAAACCATTCAAAAATGTGTCTTTTTGAGTTTTGAAAATTTGAGTTTCGTAGTAGTTGGAACCGAACGAGTACAACCGAACAAGAATAGCCGATCTAGTATTTCTTTGACAACCGAACGAGTTGTCTGTTTCAAGAACCGAACTAGCTAAGTTATAGTGGGAACCGAACTAGTTTGTTGTCTGTTGGAACCGAACTAGTTAACCGAACTAGATAACCGAACAAGCAGAGTCGAACTAGCATATTTGTTTGACAACCGAACTAGACAACCGAACAAGCATAGCCGAACCAGCTGAACCGATCTAGAAAATTTCTTTGTCAACCGAACTAGTCAATTCCATTTAAGACACGTTAACTCAAAGTTCTAAATTATACGGTTTATTTCTTTGACTTGTAAAATCCCGTGAAACAAACACTTGTTTTCTCGGTTTTGTCGAGAATTGTAAAATCCCATGTAGTTTCATTTCAAGACTCAACAATCACATAACCAAACACAATTTCTTTCTACCACCGATCGATCAATTTGTAATCTTTTTGATACCACAATGACGACTCTTGCCGATAAGTCACTTCTTTCAGGAGGAGACAACAAACCACCAATGCTTGAAAAACACTTGTATGATTCTTGGAAGAGCCGAATGGAACTGTATATGTTGAATAGACCTCATGGAAGAATGATTCTTGCCTCTGTTGAAAAAGGACCACTCGTTTGGCCTTCAATCACTGTGGATGGAGCAACAAGGCTTAAGGAATATATTGAACTGACTCCCGCTGAAGCCATTCAAGCTGATTGTGACATCAAAGCAATAAACATCATTCTCCAAGGCCTTCCAACTGAAATCTATGCTCTTGTGAGTCAACATCGTGTTGCAAAAGATCTTTGGGAGAAGATTAAACTGCTAATGCAAGGAACGTCGTTAACAAAACAAGAACGAGAATGCAAGCTGTATGATGAATTCGATAAGTTCACTTACAAGAAAGGAGAGTCGTTACATGAGTACTACTTGAGGTTCACTCTGTTACTCAATGATATGAACATCTACAAGATGCCATTGGAGCAATTTCAAGTTAACACCAAGTTTTTAAACACTCTTCCTGATGAATGGAGCAAATTTGTTACTGATGTTAAATTGGTCAAAGACTTGCATACTACCAATGTTGATCAGCTTCATGCTTACCTGCAACAACACGAAAGACATGCAAATGAAGTTCGTTTGATGCATGAACGTAACTCCGATCCTCTTGCTTTAGTTGCATCTCACCAATTACCTCCGTCAACTTATCAATCTCATCTACACACTCTCCCGAACTCTCAACTTCAACATCATGTTTCACCATATCCGTCTTCACAGTTTGTAACACCTTATCAGACTCAACAATTCACAACCAGTCAATCAACACCTCTTTCAATCACTTATCCATCAAATGAGTACCAATCCTCAGTTCACCACAACGTTTATTCTCCACAATCATCCATCCCACAATTGGAATATGCTCCCACAACTTACCAACATCAACAATCTGAATTTTCCCAACCAGACTCCGGTCTAATTGTTCCAGTGTTCCAGAAAGGGGATGATCCAATTGATGCGATCAATCACATGATGTCATTCTTAACTGCTGTTGTCACATCCCGGTATCCTACTACCAACAATCAGCTAAGGACTTCATCAAACCCTCGTCAACAAGCTACCATCTATGATGGAAAAGTAACTGTGCAACCTGTTCAGGGGAGACAAACTACTTATGCTGCTGGAACAACGAGAAAATACACCACCTGGAGCAAGTGGAAGCAACACAGGGAAACAACGGACTGTCATCTGTTACAACTGCAAAGGGGAGGGTCATATTGCCAAGCAGTGTACTAAGCCCAAGAGAAAAAGGGATGAAACGTGGTTCAATGATAAAGTGTTGCTGGTTCAAGCTCAAGCAAGTGGTCAAGTTTTAACAGAGGAAGAAATAGCATTTTTGGCAGATCCAGGACTTCCTGACACTCAAACCTCTCAGACTGTCATTACCCACAATGCTGCTTATCAAGCCGATGATCTGGATGCCTATGACTCTGATTGTGATGAACTTAACTCAGCCAAGATTGCTCTCATGGCAATCCTTCCAGGAATGACCAGATGCCTCACTGAGGTACACAAATCCATATAATCTGACCTATGATTTAATCAATCCAAAGTGAGCAAGATAATGAAACGTCTCTGAACAGCAATGATAGTGAATCAGACAGAAACTGAAATAACCAGTGATAGCATTATCATTCCTTATTCTCAGTATCTGAGTGAAACACAACAGGAAACTGTCCAGAATTCTAACTTTTCTGCTCAACAAGATGTCCTGATATTATCTATTTTTAAACAATTAAATACCCAAGTGATGAACTGCACCAATGTTAATCTGGAATATAAAAGTCACAATAAAGCTTTGACTACCGAGCTTGACAGATATAAAGAAGAGGTTAAAGATTTGAAAGAAATACAAAATGTTGAGAACAGTTTTTCAGGGTCAAATGAACAGTATGCCGAGATTGAACGTCTTAAACAAACTCTTTCTGAACAAGTGAAAGAAAAGGATTCTTTAATGAAAATAGTTTTTGATCTCAAAAATGATTTAAAAATGGAAGAAAACAGAAATATTGATAGAGAAATTGCTTTAGAAAAGAAAATTAAGCAACTTGATAATATCATTTTCAAAAGAGGTCAATCTGCGCAAACTGTTCATATGATGACTAAATCCAAAATTTGTTATGATCATTCCACGAAACAAGCTATCGGTTTTGAAAAACCTTTCTATCTGAAGAAAGTTCGGGAGTCAAAGCCAAAACTGTATGACGGGAATGTCATTCTTAAAATGGATGCTATTGTGATTCCTAATTCTGATGAGACATTAATGCTTTGTGAAGAGAGTCGTTCAAAAATGCTTTTGAAAGAACAAGATCCAATGGTTGTAAAACATAAAGTGAACACTAAACCCATTAATTATGCTATTCTTAATAACGATTACAACAAACGATTTGTTCGACAATCTGATTTATATAGTGAACATGCCTATTGGAAAGCGACTTCGGTCCCAGCTTTAGACCCATCTCATTCTTCCACAACCGTCAAAGTTGAGGTTCCAAAAGAACTTCCTAAAGTAAGTATGGTGAATACTAGCTTGAAAGAGCTTAAACGCTATCTTACTGGCTTTGATCTGGTTGTCAAAGAAAGAACCACTGCCACAGCTATCACTGAGGGTACGTGGGGATTTGAACATACAAAGGCTTGTTTTTTAGATGAAATCATTCCGTTATAAAAGAATTAAAAGATATCTTCAATAACTTCAATCAATACTTGGTTGAAGAACTTGCCGATGTCCAAAAAGTCTTTTATCAAATGGAATAGGCTGTCGAACAACATCGCTTGGAGTCCAGAACTTTCGAAGTTAAAATAAATCAAGTTTTGAGTGAAAATGAACGACTCTTGGCACAAGCCATTGATAATGATATTGTAAAGACTGTTATGAATTTGTCTGTGAATGAAGGTTGTTAAACTATGAATGAATGTCAAAGGTGTCTCGAACTTAAGACTGAGCTTCTCAATAAAAAGGATTTTGTTGATAAAAAAACTTACGATAAACTTTGTAAGAGTTTTACGACTCTTGAAAAACATTGCATCACTTTGGAAGCTGATTCTCAACTTAATCAAGAAAATTTTCAACTAGAAAACAGTGTTTTAAATCAAAATGCTCCAAGTTTTACTCAGTTGTTTGAATTAAGTGAATTGAGAGCTCAGTCTCAAGCAAAAGACACAGTCATTGTCAAGTTAAAAGAGCAAATTAAGTCCTTAAATGGAAATGTAGATGATAGTACAGTCAAAATGGACATGGATGAAATTGAGACTCTTAACATTGAATTGGAACATAGAGTGACAAAACTTGTTACTGAGAATGAGCATTTGAAACAGACTTATAAACAACTTTATGACTCGATTAAACCAAAACGTGTTCAATCAAAAGAACAATGTGATGCGTTAATTAAACAAGTCAATATAAAGTCTGGGGAAATTTCTGATTTAAATGCAAAACTTCAGGAACAAGGTTTGGTCATAGCAGCCCTAAAAAATGAGTTAAGGAAACTTAAAGGAAAAGCGTTAGATAACGAGGATACTGTGACCCACTCTGTTGATCCAAAAGTGTCTAAGGATAATATGGAACCAATCACACCCAAATTGTTGAATAAAAGGACTGCTCACTCCTCGTATATTAAGCATACCCAGGAAGAAGCTTTGGTCCTTAGGGATATAGTCGAACATGTAAAAGCAAATTATCCTCAAGATCCACTTTTAGAGTCTGCCTTTAGGTATACCAAAGTCATTCAGGATTTGCTTTCACACATAAGTAGATCTTGCCCTAGCATCAACAATTTTGGTCCTCAATTAGTTGAGGTCACACCGAGGAAAAAGGACAAGAAAGTTAGGTTTGCCGAATCACTCACATCCACAGAAAACACAAAACCAGACTCGACTTCAAACATAGTTTCTAACAAGCGTGTGTTGCATTCTACAGGAGTAAGACTTTCTACTAGTGCTAGCGGATCACAGCCTTCAGGCAATACCAGGAATGATAGGATTCTGCAAACACCAAGTAGTAATTCGAAGAATAAAGTAGAAGCTCACCCTAGGAACGTTAAATCTAGTTTGAATAAAAGGAATGGTACTGTTAAAGTTAATGGATCTGCGTCTGTGCAGAATTCCAAGAAACAAGATAATTCTGATTATGTCTGTATTAACAGTGATGATTGCATGTCTTCTGATAATTTGTGTGTTTCTAATTCTATGAATGATGTGAAATTTCTCGTGCAAACCTACGAAGTAATAAAAATCTAAGAAAGATATTTGGAAACCAACAGGAAAGGTGTTCACTCAGATAGGATATATTTGGAAACCTACCGGTCGGACCTTCACTATTGTAGGAAATGCGTGCCCTTTAACTAGGATTACCACTACTAATGAAGTGCCTTCTAGGAAACCAATAGCTCTAGAATCTGAATCAACCAAACCTGTGGTTAAATTGGTATACTCAAGGAAACCTAGGAAGAATACGAATACTGAGTCCGTTAGCAAAACTATGGTTATAAAACCAAAGTCTGCTAACAAACAGGAACCCAGTAAATCCTGGGGATCCACAAAAACCAATGTTCCATCTACTTCTCTTAATGAATGCAGGTTGTCCAAATCGTCCTCTGGTATTTGGACTCCGGTTGTTCGAAGCACATGACCGGAGATCGCTCTCAGCTCACCAATTTCATCAGTAAATTCTTGGGTACAGTCAAATTCGGAAATGATCAAGTTGCAAAGATAATGGGTTTTGGAGATTATCAGATTGGGAATGTTACTATTTCAAGGGTTTATTACGTTGAAGGACTTGGGCATAATCTATTTTCTGTGGGACAATTCTGTGATTCCAATCTCGAAGTGGCCTTTCGTCAACACACATGCTTCATTCGTAATCTAGACGGTGTTGATTTATTGACGGGATCTCGAGGGGATAATCTTTATACACTCTCACTTGGGAATATGATGGCATCCTCTCCCATTTGTCTATTGTCAAAGGCGTCTAAAACCAAGTCTTGGTTATGGCATCGTCGTCTATCTCATTTGAACTTTGGTTCTATCAATCATCTTGCAAGACATGGACTTGTACGAGGTCTCCCTTGCTCATAGTTGAGAAGGATCACTTATGTTCTGCATGTGCATTAGGCAAAAGTTCAAAGAAACCCCACAAACCCAAATCTGAAGATACCAATCAAGAAAAACTCTACCTGTTGCATATGGATTTATGTGGGCCAATGCGTGTCGCGAGTGTCAATGGAAAGAAGTACATCCTCGTTATTGTCGATGACTACTCTCGATTTACATGGGTGAAATGTTTGCGATCAAAAGATGAAGCTCCAGCTTTTATTATCAACTTTTTGAAGATGATCCAAGTACGACTTAAGGAAACTGTCCGACGCATCAGAACAGATAATGGAACTGAGTTTGTTAATCAGACATTGCGTGAATATTATGAGAAGGCTGGCATCTCTCATGAAACATCAGTTGCACGCTCTCCACAGCAAAACGGTGTTGTTGAAAGACGAAATCGTACGCTAATCGAAGCAGCACGCACTATGTTAATTTATGCAAAAGCTCCTTTATTTCTATGGGCCGAAGCGGTTGCCACAGCCTGTTATACCCAAAATCGTTCCATGATACGCCGGCGTCACGGTAAAACACCATATGAGCTTTTACACGACAAACCTCCCGATCTATCTTATCTACATGTGTTTGGTGCACTTTGTTACCCAACGAATGATAGTGAGAATTTGGGCAAGTTACAACCAAAGGCTGATATTGGTATTTTCATTGGATATGCACCCACGAAGAAAGCATTCCGGATTTACAACAGACGTACCAGACGAATAATTGAAACCATTCATGTTGATTTTGATGAGCTGACCGCGATGGCTTCTGAACACAACAGTTCAGGACCCGCTCTTCATGAAATGACTCCTGTATCAATCAGTTCAGGACTCGTGCCAAACCCTCCTTCTTCAACACCATTTGTACCACCTTCGAGATCTGACTGGGATTTGTTGTTTCAACCAATGTTTGATGAGTCACTTAATCCCCCGACTAATGTTGATTTACAAGCACCAGAAGTCATTGCTCCTATTCCTGAAGCAGTTGCACCTGAACATGCTGTATCAACTGGTTCACCTTCCTCAACTACAGTTGATCAAGATGCACCATCACCAAGTAACTCTCATACAACACAAGAAACTCAAACACCTTTTATTTCTCATGATGTTGAAGAAGATAATCATGATATTGAAGTTGCACATATGGGTAATGATCCGTACTTCGGTATTCCAATTCCAGAAGTTCCTTCTAATCAATCTTCATCATCAGTCGTTACTCATACAATTGTGCCTCCCGATCACCAAGTTTCTGAACACAATAGCAAATGGACGAAGGATCACCCACTTGAGAATATAATCGGTGCTCTTGACAGACCAGTTTCCACACGACTCCAACTCCATGAACAAGCCTTATTCTGCTACTATGATGCCTTTCTAACATCAGTCGAACCCAAGAACTACAAAGAAGCATTAACTCAAGCATGTTGGATTGAAGCTATGCAAGAGGAACTTCATGAATTTGAACGTCTGGAGGTTTGGGAACTTGTTCCTCCTCCTGACAAAGCATTTGTCATCTCTCTTAAGTGGATCTATAAGGTTAAACTTGATGAGTTAGGAGGTATTCTGAAAAATAAGGCTCGGTTGGTCGCTCGTGGTTATCGCCAAGAAGAGGGTATCGATTTCGAAGAGTCATTCGCTCCGGTTGCAAGATTAGAGGCTATACGAATTTTTCTGCATTTGCTGCTCAAGAGGAACATGGTCATCTATCAAATGGATGTGAAGACTGCGTTTCTGAATGGTAATCTGCGAGAAGAAGTTTATGTTAGCCAACCGGACGGATTTGTGGATCCAGACAAACCTAACTACGTATACAAGCTTAAGAAAGCTCTTTATGGGTTGAAACAAGCTCCACGTGCGTGGTATGATATGTTGTCTTCATTCCTGATATCCAATGACTTCTCCAAAGGCTTAGTGGATCCTACTCTGTTCATCCGTAGAGAAGGCAACGAACTTATACTGGTACAAATCTCTATTCGAGATATATCTTTGCTGCCTCTGACTCTTGAACTATGTGTGATCTATTCGCTAAAATAATGTGTTCAAAATTCAAGATGTCGATGATGGGTAAAATCTCATTTTTCTTAGGACTACAGATTTCTCAAAGTCCCAGAGGCATCTTCATAAACCAATCTAAATATGCTCTTGAATCACTTAAAAAATATGGCTATGAAATCTTGTGAAACCAGGATACTCCCCATGGTGGAGAAGACCAAACTGATGAGGATAAAGAAGGGAAGCTGTAGATTCCATCACACAATCGTGTATGATTGGCACCCTCCTTTATCTTACAGCCAGTAACCTGACCTACATTTCTATATGCGTGTGTGCCCGGGTCTCAGTCTTGGGCCTACCGAAAGCACTTAAATGTAGTAAAAAGGGGAGAGGAGGGGGGGGGGGGGATCTTTTGGAATCTAAAAGGAACCGTACATCGGGGTCTTGTATCCGAAGGATTCTTCCTTCACTAACAGCATATTACATATGCGGATCAATGCTGGTTGTCAAATACACGCCGTAGTACATCTGGCAGTATACAAACTTTTGGGTGCTAGACTTGTAAGCTTGTCGTCCTAAAAGGCAGAAAAGCGCAGCGATATCAAGTACGGAAGCTAATATATTGCTATTGTCCGGTTTGTTGTGCTCAGCTTTGGATGAGATCTCAACTTACCGACATATGGCTTTGGATCAATAAATCCAATTACTGGTGATAACAAAGCGCTATTGCCTTACGCTGGAACAACGTTCAACATTCCAGATCCAAGCATACAGCATCAGGTTTCACTTCATCAAGGAGCATGTTAGAATGGTGTGAACGAACTTTAACTTTGTCCAAAACGGAATATCATTGCGGACATCTACAATAAAGCTCTAGCCGAAGAAAGAATTGAATTTCTTATCAACAAGCTGGGAATGCGGAGTTTTACGCCGGATACTCTGAAACAATTGGCAGATAAAGTTGATGAATAGTGGTGGTACCTATTCAAATATCCTGTATAATAAGTAAATACTTAAAATCAGAAAAACACAAAAAGATTTATTTTCAATTTTATTTTTATAAAATCAAAGAGAAAAATATAAAATCAGAAAAACCAAAAAGATTTTCTTTTATATAAACTTTTCAAAAAACAAAATACAAAATTAAAAAATGAGAAAAATTCAGAAAGAAGTTTTACAATGCATGCCATCTAAATCGAAACATTACGTCTTAAGAAAATGTCATTTAACAATGATACAAGCCTGTAAATGAAGTTCGAGCAGAAGTTACAACGGTTTTCAAAACATGCCAAATGGCTTGCTATTATTTCAGATAGCAACCCGGTCATCATCTAAAGGCAAGTATTTCAAAAAGAAATCTTGGCCTCTCAACGGGAATTTATTCTCGGGCATGGTCTACTTTATGACCATGCAAAGGCTTGTGATTACTTTGCATCACAACCCGTGTTTTTTTTTTTTTATTTTTTTTTTTTTTTTTTTTTTCTTGTTTTTTTTTTTTTCCTATATCCATAAGTGTACGTTTCAGTGCATCTATGTGAATAAATAAGAGAAATCTTATTTATCTTGGTGTTTGTTGTTTTGTCACATACAAAATCATTCCATCATCTGAAAATAATTTTCAAAGATACATTTGACTTCTCAAACAATGTCTACAGCTCTTTAAATAGAAAACGGGTCATTGTTTGAGGGGGAGAGAATGTCAAATTTCTTTGTCATGATCAAATGAGCTGTAAAAAGGGAAAAAGATTTTCAAACGATAACGTAATATCTCATGATAAAAAGTTAATTAAGTTTAACTCGATTGTGCTTTATGTGTTACTTGTTTTATGCCTTTAGGGTGTAGTTTTGCTAAATTATGTCTATAGGTATGAGAGTATAAAACATTAAGGACCAAGTGTGCTATTTGTTTAACTTGAATATACCTTATAAAACATAATTTGTAAGATTAATAAGTAGTGTTAAGATGAGGGGCCAAATGTGTCAAAGTTAAAATTGGTTTTTAACACTAACACCCCTCACCCGTCCCCTTCACTGTTCACATACTCAAACACACACTCAAACACACTCAAACACACACACGAACACTTTTCACTCGAATCACATCAATCAAGCTGTCTCACTCCGTTTCATCTCGAAGGTATAACTGAAATCTTGATTTTCTTCACCTAATCAACTCGAATCCTAAAGGAATTAAACGATTTCACCGCATTTGATTGAAGTTGCCCTAATTATAAAATTAGGGTTCTTAAAATCAAACTTGGTTAAATCCTTAAATTGATTGAGGGCTTTTGTTGTATTAGGTGTGATAAATGTATAGGCTAGTCGAGTTTTAGTATTCGTTGTGATTTAATACTGTTCTTGATTGTTTTATGCTCGATTGAATAGATATATACATAAATATTATATGTTTGTGAGTGAGATTGTTATATCATGATTCAATGGATATGCTAGAATAGAGTTAGCTGTTAGAGTCGATCTAGCACAAACTTAAGAAACCGAACAATCAAAAATTGTATGAATCGAACGAGTATAACCCATATGGACCGAACGAGTAACTTGTTGTGAATCGAACGAGTGTCTAAATGTGAGGACCGAACGAGTGAGTGCTAGTAAGGACCGAACGAGTAAATCATGGTGAGGACCGAACGAGTGTGTCCTAATGAGGACCGAACGAGTGAATGTTTATTGAGGACCGAACGAGTGGATCAGGTATGAATCGAACGAGTGACTCATTGAAAGGACCGAACGAGCGACTATTTGACTGGACCGAACGAGTGACTAAATGTGAGAGCCGAACGAGTGACTTACAATAAGGACCGAACGAGCAACTGTTATTAAGGACCGAACGAGCAACAGTTAGTGAGGACCGAACGAGCGACTCATAGTAAGGACCGAACCACTGTATGAGTATATGGACCGAACGAGGGCTTGTTTAAATGGACCGAACTAGTGTCATTTAGTGAAAACCAATCAAG
>BQNB010013307.1:0-40104 GCA_026074375.1 Tanacetum coccineum | reverse complement strand
GTCTTGCAACACATTCCAGTCCATAGAAGACAACCTGTAATTTCTTATACTTTTGTAATCGTTCAGTTTTTGGTATCAAAAATAATTACTCTTGTATTAATTATGATGTTTGAAGGATAATACCTTTGGGTATTAGCCATTATTATGAAGATTTGAATGTTTGGTTTTGTTTATATCTTGATTGCTTAATTTATCGAAGTATGCTTGTTTATGTTAATTAATTTATACTTGTTTATGTTCTTTAATATGCAACCTATCATTCAACTGGATCTAGTGATATGGACCAAGTAATCTAGATGTCGGGATAGCTCTCCATATAGTAATTTATACATCTAGACCAATTGGATCACAATTAACGACCTATCTTTCTGATGTTTGAAGGATAATACCTTTGGGTATTAGCCATTATTATGAAGATTTGAATGTTTGGTTTTGTTTATATCTTGATTGCTTAATTTATCGGTGTATGCTTGTTTATGTTTATCAATTTATACTTGTTTATGTGCTTTAATATGCGACCTATCATTCAACTGGATCTAGTGATACGGACCAAGTAATCTAGATGTCGGGATAGCTCTCCATATAGTAATTTATACATTTAGACCAATAGGATCACAATTAATGACCTCTCTTTTCCTTTAGATTGTGAGCTTAGTTGGACCGGTAGGTGACCCTTACGATCAACAAGTACATTCTAATTAATTGGTAAAGACTTGGTTAGTGGACTACTAGTGTATAAATCGCCGTTAAGCAGTAAGTGGGTAAAGTCTCTATGAGCTAGGGTTTAACAAGATCACCATTGCTTTAATCCCTAAGATAGATTATAATCAGCAAATAAGGATGCTTTATGCGGATGCTTTAATTGTGACAGAATTAATGTGTCTAGGTCTTAGGAAGAAGTCCCGCCTAAGTCTTAAGAATGATATGCCACCTCGAGATAAGTAATCATTGCACTGAATAAACAAACCAACTTCTAATCAGATTAATGATGGCTAATACAGTTTTCTATCATAAGGCTTGACCGCTCTTTTATCTTCTGTTAATTTGCTTGTGTGGGTTAAAGTGTCTTGAATTGATTGTAGTCACCACCAAACCCGTGCCAGTCTCTTAGGCTGAAAAACCCCCTTTTACCTGTTAGAATTAGAATTAGAACTAACATAGGATTAACATAGGTTTGACTTAGATTAGAATTAACTTAGATTAGATAACCAAAATATTAATAAATTGAGAGATTTAACCTCGCTTCAAGTGTTCGACACCCTACTTACTACGAAACTACCACCGACCGGGTACACTGCCCGTTAAAGTGTTATTTTTGGTTAAGTCGGCAAAATATAAATTTAAAACTTAAACTTTTATAAATAAACACCACACAACGACACATCAACGGCATTATATTTGGTTTCACGAGTCAAAGCTTGTGTGATGATTTTGCAAAAATCATGCACGATGAGTTTGAGATGAGTATGATGGGTGAATTGAACTTCTTCTTGGGTCTTCAAATTAAACAAATGGAAAACAAAATATTTTTCAATCAATCCAAGTACATCAAGGAGATGTTAAAGAAGTTTGGATTGGAAGATTCCAAACCAACCAAGACGCCGATGTCAACAGAGATCAAACTCACTAAGGACGATGAAGCTGACTCCGTGGATAGCTCTAAATATCAAGGTATGATTGGTAGCTTACTTTACTTAACCGCAAGTAGGCCCGATATTATGTTTAGTGTTTACTTATGTGCTCATTTCCAAGAAAATCCTAAGACTACCCATTTAGAAGGCGTTAAACGTATATTTAGATATATTAGAGGAACTACACACTTAGGATTATGGTATCCAAAAGGAACCAGAATAGAAACTATAGTTTATGCTGACTCTGACCACGCAGGCGATTACATTGATCATAAAAGCACTAGCGGCGTTTGTACATTCATGAGATGTTTTTTGACATTGTGGTTCGCTAAGAAACAAACGGCCCTTGCTATCTTCACGACCGAAGCTGAATACGTCTCCGCCGAGAAGGCATGTCAATAAGCACTATGGATGAAACAAGCTCTCATCGACTGCGACATACGCCTCGACGACGTTCTGATTATGTGCGACAATAAAGGCGCCATCGACTTAAGAAAAAACCCCATACAACACTCTAGAACTAAACATATATTTCTATGCGATAACGTCCAAAAGGGAAACTTTTCTATCGAGAAAGTTGCATCCGAGGATAATATAGCCGATATATTTACTAAGCCTTTAAAACGTGAAGTATTTAATTATTTAAGATTAGGATTAGGAATGATGGAACTTATCATGGATAGTGATTCTCCATCATCTCAAAAATAATTATAAACAAAAATCTAATGAAGTGATTAATCATTATTCAAAAGCTATTAATTCACGTTACAAGTTCCAATTACAAAATATCATATCGTAAACATAATCGAGATAAGAAATTTAACTAGATAAAGAAAATATCAATAAAACGACCATAGATATTTTCAAAATCTACATGTATGGTCAATACATGAAATTACGAAATCGATTGGAAAGGACGAAAAGAACAATCATCGAATTGTAACTCATACTTGTGTTGACGATGTTTTGTTGAGTCTAAATGTTCATAAATGATTGTGTTATTAGTAATGGTCAAACTTATGTTAAAAGATAACAAACTCCTAGTAGGATCGACTACGTTGAGATTCTATCGGGAAATTCACGACAAGTTGCACGGTTCAATCAAAACTTAGACGTCGACTCCAAAAATTATATCACTTACTCCTAATAGTAAATATAACACACTCCAATTGCCATAAACACAACACCTTATCTCAATTTGCTTAAAAATCAACTTTGTCCATATTTGTAGACACCTGCGGATCACGAATCCACCATATGGAGATTCGTATTTGTTTAGGTGGATCCGTGAGTCTCAGAACGTGGGTAAATAACATATTTTGAACAAATTGGGACCACTTATATTATTATCCAAACACACCCACAAACCAAAACTCTAAAACCCACTATACTAAATCATAATTATAGGCATTTGGAGAAATTAATCTCAAAGATCGTCAAAAAATCATCAATCTAAGACTACTATTGTAAGTGATTTCATCTTATTTTCTTCTTAATTTTATGTCCAGGGTTTTGATTTTGCTTAAATTAAATAATTTAGGGATTTTAATTTTTCATACTATTTTCGCACAATTAGAACTAAGATATAGCAATGTATAACTATTATGATACCTAGAACGCATAATTGAAGAGATTCGGCAAAAATCATTTTTCGCCAAAACCCCAAGTTATGATTTTTTTTGAATAAAACCTCACTTATAGGAACTTTTCAAAACAAAGAATGTTTAACTACATTGTTAATACAACGCAAAAACTTTTTCTTCATGCATGAGGTCTCATGAATGTATACACGAGATGCTTAATTCATAAGCATTTTTTGTTCCATTCATCTAGAGCAATATCAAACATAGGTTGTACATTAAGGTTTGCTTATTACTAGTATTATCGTTATTTTTCTTATGTTTAAGCCAAGCAAACCTCACACCTACATCAAGTCAATATAAACACACACTTAGAGTTTATATTATATCTCTATTTTTCGCTTATTGAGTCATCGTCATTTATCTATAAGTGAAATCACGACATAAATTAATCAAATGGACTACCGACGAACTAAAGAGTATCTACCTAGAGTCCATTGTACTAGACAAATGGATGAAGAACTTAGGGAGTCTTGAAAAACGTCTCTTCCATGAAAGAAGAATCGTTACTCCATCTTTCATTACTGAAAACAACATGCTTCCATTCTTTCAAGCTGTAGGACTAGAGCCTTTTCTCACTCTTAACGAACCCATATGTCCTAGGTTTGTAGTTGAATTCTACCATAGCCTTAAAGTCAAAAGAGATGAGGAGGAACATCCTTACATTGAGTTCAAGCTTGGTTAACTTACCTTTAAGCTAACTTCATCTCAACTCTCTCGAATCCTTCAAACTTCACATACTCTAGAAACCTTTTACACAACCAAATGGTCGCTGAATTCTCTTGATGATCATCCTAATAGCAATTACTTTGGACCTAAACATGACCTCATCAAAAAGAACATCACCACTCCTAGAACCACTCAAACTCAACTTTTAAGAGACTCCAACAAACTCTACCTTGACGACATTCATCCCGATTTAAAAGGATGAGAACTTTTCTTTAGGGAAAATTTCTTTTGCTCTCTTGAAAAAAGAAACAGATAAATGCATGCACTACATACATGCTTTACTACCTAACCATTGGAAGAAAGTTCAACTTCACTTCAATGATTATTTATCGAATGGAAGAAGTCATAAACAAACACAATGACCCCATGCCATTTGCCATGCTTTTGACCCGTCTTTACAATCACATCCTAACCACAAACCCTCAAGCCATTGTCCTAATTGATAGGTTCACATTTCATGAACATGTCATGGATCCTCTAGACATTTCAAGGAATCCTAGCAAAGAAAAGGGAAAGAAAATTGCCTCTCCCTTGGTCATCTCCTCTTCATCTTCATCATTCGATGACAATGAAGCACCATATTTTCTCAAGTTCTATGATGAACTATCCGACAGTGAGGATCTAACCAAAGCCCAATGAAAGAAGAGAGGAATGTTTAAATGCTTGAACCACTATGTTGGCACCATCACCAAGTACTTGGAGAATCAAAAATGATTATGCTTGTCTTATGCCTATATGTTCTTGTGGTATGTGGTAATTTGCATCCTTGGTTATGGATTCCATGTTAGGATATTGATGAATTGAAAACTTTGATCAATGTATGTTGAAACTTCATACCCACCATATGTTGTCATGTTTTATGGATATCGTTATCGTATTAATGACATTTGGTAGAAGATAATGATGTTTGCATGATAATTTGTTTTGAGTTTTGGGTGCAAAATGGTGTTCTGGTCGTTTTTGTTGAAACCCGCGACCTGTGGATCCACCATATGGTAGATCCGTACGTTGTTTTGGTGGATCGGTAGCTTACCCAGGCCAGGTGCCAAAATTCGAATTTTCTTGATTTTTAACTTTTTCTACTTTATCTTATAACCATGCTATATGATACTATGTGTGATCTTAAACCTTAAGATATAAATGTTCTCCATATAATCCAAGGACCATTATACAAACCATATCACCACTTTCTCCTTATAATCATCACCCTTAAACACCATTTTCTTCACATTTTCTCCACATTTCTCATATTCAACCTTACTAGTTCATCACCATGACTAGTTCATCAAAAACAAATTCACCAAACTTCAAAAGAAAAACTGCAAGAATGAGTGTCAAGTATCTAAACTATGTTAATCTCACATCCTCAAGTGATGAACAACCAAATGAGAAAACTCCTTCACCACATCCTAGAAAGAAATCCCTCTCACCACCACAATCTCCATCAAAATCCATCTCTAGCAAGAGTACACACTACACCTCATCATCATCACCAAGTGAGTCTGACATCAACTAACGTTGCACCTCCACCTAAACTTCATGTTGTCATTCCAATAAAACAAGAACTTCAAGATCTCCCTCCACTACAAATATCACCAAATAACCCCTATATGTCAACGATGGACAATTGGCCACCGGGCCCCTCTAATCCATCTCCACCACCATGTGTCTCACGACCACCTCCCAGTTTTCCAAATCCACAACCTGGATTTGAACCACCACCATAAACCCAACCATTGTTTGTTAACATTAACAACAATACATCTCAACTCCACAACAATGCACCTCCACTTGAAAACATTCACAATCCACCACTAAATCTTGGAAATCAAGATTTTTATAACCCTCCAAACATCTTGGATTTTGTTCATCCAAATGATATGCCTCACCTTCACAACATGTTTTGTCAATGTTGTAGCACCACAAGGCATGAAATCCAAATGCTCCGAAATCATGTCAACGAGATGTTCTCATACATTAGACACCACCTCGGCTCTTCATCACACCCACCTTACTTTCCGTATTAGCCGCATGGCAATCTTACCTCACCCCTCAGATTATATGGGAAAATGATATTTATCCCAAGATTTAGGATTTTTAATTGTTTTCTTTAATTTTCTAGTTTAAGATTATTGTGTAATGGCTTTAAGGCCAAATTTTATGTTTTATCCCTTATAATGGATTTAACATTATTTCATTTTGTTGTGTTGATGATGGATGTTTATTGTGTTAAAATTTATATGTGTGCATATGTTGTTGTCATATATATATATTTACTTGTCTACTAACTTTGTTTTGTAGCACGCATCCATAGCTTGATTCCTTGGTGCCCCAAGCAATGGGAGCATACACCAAGAGGGAGCACTTGCAACTTAGTCGTTATTTTTTACTTTGCATTCGTAACAAAGTGACTTAGCATTCGTCAAAAACAAGACTTGCAAGGACCGCCTCTACAACACTTTTTGCTTTGACAAAAAGGGGGAGAAGATATGTAAAATCTACTAAATACTTATTTAGTAACTTTTAATAAGCATGAGTTTATATTTTGTCATCATAAAAAAGGAAGAGATTGTTAATACAAATATTCGCGCAAAAACGATATTTATATTTAATGATCTTCATGTTTTGATAATAATAAATATAATATCATACTACGTAAAAGTTTACGTAAACAAGTTATTTAGTCGAAAGTTTACTTGACGACGACAAATCACTTAAGGTATGAATATGACATTACTAAACATAATTAATGATCAAAGAAAAATATTATCATTTGCATAAACCCTTTCTAATCAAATGATTTAAGTTAACACATGATTAATTATAAGCTAGTTATATTAATCATGTAAGACAAAATAAGATTATCCATAAGTGGAAACAATCTTTCCAAATCTTTTCAAATCTTCCAAAATCTAGAAAATCTTTCCTTATTGATTATAAGAAATATTTTGTTCTAGAAGAATCTATTAAACTAGTTTTAATAAGTATAAAATAATATTTTGTATAGATTTGGAGTTAATCATAAAATGACAAATGTTGTCCTAGCTCCTCGGACGGATCCACCATAACAAGGTACGAATCCAACTGATGGTGGATCTGTGGGTCGCATCATCCAACTATTTGGGACAGCCTTTTGAATTTCAAAGGCTTGCCTATAAATAGCAACCTTAAGCCCTTCTTTTAAATCAACTCTGACAATATTTTTTCACATACATCTTTTATCTTTTATATTCTTTGATCATTATACTTGTTACATAATCCATTACAAGTGATCAACTCATTCCACTCTTTAGTAAAGAACACTCAAGAAGACGTCAAGCTTCAAGTGTTAATAGTTTAGTTGTGTCATCACGTTTATGATAATCATTCATCTTGTATATCTTGTGTTGTGTGTTGTGTGTATCATATATGTATGATAGGTTAGTATTTAGGCCTCAAAATACATAATGTGTTAGATTGGTTCTATCTCAAAGTGGAACTCGGTATTTAGCTTAGTACCAGAAATAGTGTAAGCGGCGTGTACGGTTTTCTCCGCCTAAAGGGAGATTGTTGACATAGTGAAGATAACTCTCAAGTTGGGTACTTAGGGAGTGGAGTAGGGCGAAGAGGAGCTCCGTAGCCGAACCACTATAAATAGTTGTGTCATCGGTTTGATCTTTATTATCTTTACTTGTTCATATTTCGTAGATTACTTATTTACTTATTGCATCGCTATCATATACACTTGTGTATATCTCTTGAGTTCACATAAGTCAATAATCTAAGTTTTAATTTCAAAACGGTAAAAACTATTAAACCCCCCTTCCAGTTTCCACTCATGCCATCGAATAAAAGGCCTATGGAGATGCTATGTGATAATAAGCCAGCATTAGCTATCGCCTATGATCCTGAAATCTTAAAGGGACCCAGACATTTTCAAAGGAAATATCACTACATTCGTGAAGTAATTCAAGAAGGTAAAATTGTCCTTAAGAAAGTTCACACAAATGACAATGTAGCTGATCCATTTACAAAATTGATGCGGTCGTCGTAGGACTTCAACAATGAGTTTTACAACTCCCTAAGCAGAGCACCTAACCGTTGTAGTAGTAGTATAGGCAAGACTTTGAGGTTGTTATCGTTCTCTAAGGGAATAGGTTAGGAAGGCTTGATCACGGTCTAACAGAATTCTAAGGGTTGAGAGAAGATTATTTTTGTGTTTTTATATTTTATGAAAGCAAATAAATCTATGGTTTGAGAGGTTGGGTTGTTTAACTATTAACTATTAATTCTAATCTAATGGTGATAACTTTATGATAATTAAATGTATTTACTTAATCATGCACTACTTATCAGATTGCTTCTCCTAATCTTGTTGCCTTGTCACACTTGTGATTATTTGTGTAAGTATTTCCTAAGTCATGAACGGATTACCCGAACCCGTCATCTATTTAATATTTCGTTAAGGCAACGCACAAGTAAGGTAGTATAAAGACTATTACAAGGCCCCTAAGAGTATATTAAATGCGTGTGAAATACCTTAAGAGGGATCAACCATATAAGGGGGTAAGGTAGTATGAAGACTGTTACCGGATGGTATCCTTTCTATGCACTCGCATTTCTCTAGATGTGTCAACAACGATACAAACAAAAGGTGGTTTTCTAAGGCTTAACGTGCACATTCATCAACAAAAGGCAATAGTAATAGGATCTACAATCCGAATTTCATGCAATCATAAGCAAATACAAAGGGGGTTTAACCTAGCATGTTAAGGATAAAGCAAGAACATAGATCAATCACACAACACATAGACATATTGAATGATTAATAAATAACACTCTTACTTGATTAAAACATGGATAAAAGGTAGTTACAATAGTGTTTTGAGGCCCTAAGAACGACCTTTAAAGCTGTTACAAAGACTAGGTTCGTCTCCCAAAAGTTATACAAAGTTACACACTTAAAACCCTAAAATCGGTTTAGTATATATAGAGATATTGTTGCGACGGCGTCGCTTTATAGTCCTGATGCCGTTGCTACGTGGATGATTCTAGATCCTCTTTAACTCGGCCACGTCCTGACGCCGTTACTAGATAGATCACGACGGCGTCACTTAATGATTGCGACGCCGTCTCCACGCTCTGTATGAGTAAATCTTCATGGATTTGGTGTAGGTCCGTAATTTTGTCCGTTTCTTCTCCAAATGAGCCTAATTCACTTGTATTTCCTCCAAATGTCATCCAAGTGCTAAAAAGCTAAAAACAAACGATTAAGCACATAATCTGGGCATATTTGCATAATTTAGGGGGTTAAATGACCCCAAAATAGTGTATAAAATGACACCTCATCAAATACCCCTACACATTGGATTTGCTTGTCCTCAAGCAAATGGGCTTTTCTACCTAGACAATAACAATATAAGGGTCATTTAACCTACTCTTTAAAAGTATTTTACAACACAGCCTTCTAGACCTCGTAATTAAAAGCACGAAAAGTATATACTAGCACCTCACATAAGTGTTTGAGATTCTCTCTTTCTCTCAGGTGTATAATAAATTATAACAACTACGAGGAAACAGAAAATCAACACGCATTACCTGTCATAGCATATAAATTACCATAGGCTTGGTAAAGGATCAAACCTTCACCGCTAGGTGCAAGCATTATTTATTACTATCTAAGAGGTCTTTTAAAGGGTTGTGAGGTGTAGTTGTAAGATAACATATAATGGAAACGGAAACGGATGGGATACATTTGGGTGGCTTTGGGTGAATTTGGGGTGGAAGGGTTAGCTAATTATATATACGAATACAAGCTGGTTTGGTTGCTAAGCCAAAGACTCGGACAAAATATACAAACTCTACACAACTCTACATCAATATCTTTCTTTTTCTTTTCTATTTTTCTCTTTTTTTTCTTTTTTTCGAATAACATAATACATCACTAGGGGCTTATAGATGCACCCATACACATGAATTTTTACATACTTTACAAGCAAACTATTCTATGACCCGAACTGAGGTGGATCAAAATAACATTGAGCTTATTGAGCTCTATTGGGGTAATAAATTACTTCTTCCCCAAATCTTCATAAGATGAATACTACCATGAATCCCAATCGTCCCAAAATAGTATTTACAAGGATAACGACTTAGCAACCGTGTACTCAAATAATTAACTTGGATTAACACAATAATGTACTAAAGGTGAGTAAATACAAGGTAGGCTAAGGTGATTTGGGTGTAACGATTGGTTTAAGGGTGACAATGCTCTTCATTAATAGTCCGACTTAACCAAAAAATTACGAGAACCGTGAAAAAGGATAGGCTCAAAGGGTTGTACTAGGGGTATCCTGCACTAAAAATGAGTGCATGGAAAGGGTGTGGGATAGTTATATGATCGGTGTGACCATCATAACAATTACAAGTTTAAAACATGGGTTAATCCTAGTGTCTCTTATCTAGCAAATCCTAATACTTACTATGTGGTCTCGGAATGTATCACAAAAACAAGTTCTAGAATTTAATATACTACCGGTACACTCATATAATTTAATACCGATACCAATGCTCCAGAAAAGGCGACAAAGACCATACGTACACATCCGTAACGACGAAATAGACACATATGACTGCATTCGAACCTTAACTCGAGAAAGCTAAAGGTATAAACTATCTTGGGTATCAATAATGGATACCCGAATTCTTATAGATCTAAAGGTGAACCTCACATTTTTTACTAAAGGCGAACCTCACATTTTTTTAGTGTGGAATTCCTGAGGGTTATATTGTGCTAGTCCAACAAATTCCTATCATAGAGACGATATTAAACTTGGTTTTTCGTCGTATATGCATAAAACAAAATAAATTTGGGTCAAAATTACTTTAATGCTATGTTTATCGATACGTTAATTCCCATACATTTTAAGGAACAAGGCAAATGACAAATGAAGAATAGTTTTTCTAAGGCTTCCCTACACTTAAGTTGGAACAATTGGTCCCAATGTTCCAATAGAAAGTACCCGTAAAAACGAATAAGAGGGAAAAGAAAACAACAAAAAGAAACTGAGTACTCTCTTGGTATTTGTCAGCGCAATAATGAATGAAGAAAACATGTGATAACTGGTTTAATCTACCACCAAGAGTCGTCTAATGAAAACATCCTAAGATCTTCCAAGCTTCTTCTTGTCAAATATAACCTGTAAATTAAAGACAAAGACAACTACACCAAGCGTTAAACCTATGGGATAGATAAATATACAATGAGAGTTTAGGGTTTCGAATCTATGAAAGCAGTAAAGATAGGATGAGAGTAATGATATAATTATAGGTTTTCTACAGGTTTAGAAAAGAAAAACAAATTTTAAATATTGCACATTTTATTTTTCAGAAATACTTTGAAAAATTCAAATTTTTGCATAACTGGAGACGCGACGCCGTCGGGTTTTATCCCAACGCCGTCTCCAGCGTCTATGAAAATTTCTTCTTCATTTTTTAATGAGAAATTTCCTGCACGCAATTTTATAAGTCAAATCTGAAGAAAGCACTGCATAAAAACCTGGAATTAATCGTTACAATCACATGACTCGAAACCGACACGAATTAATTTAAACAATTTATTTTAATGTTTGAATTTGGTTATAGAAACCAAATATTTCCCATACACTTATTTTGTTGCAAAATACCTTTGATTGCAAATAAGACGAAGTTATAAACAAACAAAGCATGATTACAAAAATAATTCAAACATAATAAAACAAACAATAAAGAATTAAAACACAAGACACTCTTAATTGTGGGAAAAATAAATATTGGGTTGCCTCCCAAAAAGCACTTTTCTTTATTTATGAGTCTTGTAGCTAGACTCGAAGTCACACATCCTTACGTGACTTCATGCAGGCTCACATGTCCACGAATGAGCCATTCTTTCATATGTTCATCCACTTGGTATTCGGGGCCTAGGTTCAAACACTTTTTGTACATGAATTTATTCTTTTCATAGGCATTCCTAAACCCATTAATTAGGTCTCTTTGACTTAAGACAAGAATGGGTGGGATCTTACTCCATGATACATGCCCCCAATTTATTTCTAGGTATAGTGCGGGTCATTTGAAAAGTGTAATTGTCGAAGATCCTAGTGAAGGACATTAATCCCTTGGAACAATCATATTCGAGCCTAGTGATATTTCTAAAAGGTTTGCCCATTACAACTTCAACCATGTCTCTTAGGATAAGCTCTCCTATGTCTTCTAATACCACAAAATTAGTATGTAAGTGAAACTTCCTACAAATATGTAGACATCCCTCACAATGGCAACTAAGTTATTCCCTATACTTTCTAATCCTTCTACCATTATAGTGTTGTAGGCCTTATGCGTAATGATGTTCATTGGTAAAAAGGGGTCAAAGTAGGTGACAAACTTTCTAAAGCCGATCATACATTGGAATTCCAAGTCATCCCCATCGAAACTCTTAATTGCCCTTTTTTGGCATAGCATTCCAACATTCTCGTACTCAATCAATTCATTAAGCACTTTTCCGTCATCCGAATCATTATCTGAATGAGGAAAGGGAGAGACAAGAGGTGTATCTACCGATTCACCATCGGACTCAAGGTCATTCATATTAGTCTCATTAGGTTGGTTGGTGAAGCTATTAAGGAATTGTTCAATACTCTCTAAGCGAGAGTCAACAAAGGCTGAAATTCTTTATAGCTCGTGGAGCTCTTGGACGGCTCTTGCGCACAGCGCAACTAGTAGGATAGGTGGGTTATTGGTCTATGGTGGATTCGCGTTCTCCATAATGAAGAATGGAATAGTCAATGAAAACTAGGAACAAACAAACAAAGAAAAGATAGACTATAAAAAAGCTAATATGCGGAAATTAAAGTCTCCCTTGAAAGGATTCAAGCGAGTAGAACTAAGTTAAACTATGATCAAAACCTAACTATTCCCCTGCAGCGGCATCAAAAACTTGATGCGGTCGTCGTAGGACTTCAACAAGAAGTTTTACAACTCCCTAGGCAGAGCACTTAACCGTTGTAGTAGTAGTAAAGGCAAGACTTGGGGGTTGTTATTGTTCTCTAGGGGAATATGTTAGGAAGGCTTGGTCACGGTCTAACAGAATTCTAGGGGTTGAGAGAAGATTATTTTTGTGTTTTTATATTTTATGAAAGCAAATAAATCTATGGTTTGAGAGGTTGGTTTGCTTAACTATTAACTACTAATTATAATCTACTGGTGATAGCTTTATGATAATTAAATGTATTTACTTAATCATGTACTACTTATCAGATTGCTTCTCCTAATCCTATTGCCTTGTCACACTTGTGATGATTTGTGTAAGTATTTCCTAAGTCATGAACGGATTACACGAACCCACCGTCTATTTAATATTCCGTTAAGGCAACGCACAAGTAAGGTAGTATAAAGACTATTACAAGGCCCTTAAGATTATATTAAATGCGTGTGAAATACCTTAAGAGGGATCAACCATATAAGGGAGTAAGGTAGTATAAAGACTGTTACCCGATGGTATCTTTTCTACGCATTCGCGTTTCCCTAGATGTGTCAATAGCGATACAGACAAAAGCTGGTTTTCTAAGGCCTAACGCGCACATTCATTAACAAGAAGCAACAGTAATAGGATCTTTTTTTTAGAATGGCAACTTTATTAGAAACCACTAGCAAGAAGCTAGAACATTACAGAAAAAGTAAATAAGGATGCTGAAGCCAGCTATCCCATCTAAAAGTACTTTTACTCCTAGCACTACACCAAGTAAACGAACGCATAACAATGTCATCAAATATAACTTCTTTCCGAGGCTTTTTAGCCGCAAAAAGCAGAAGATTTCTGAAATTCCAAATACTCCACCAAGTAGTATAAAAAACACCTTCCAAGACTCCTTTAGAACTAGAGCACATCCGAAGCACCTTGAACCAAGAAAGCCAAGAATGGTAGGAATCAAAAGAAATCCATACCAGATTCCACCATCTACAAACTAACCGAGTGACTTCTGATGCCAAATCACAGCTAAACAGAATATGAGCCAAGTCCTCATGGGCAGTACTACAAATCGGGCAAGATAACGGAGACACTAAAACGCCCCTTCGAACCAGGTTGGATCGAGTCGGAAGTCTATCAAGGGAAACCTTCTAAGTAAAAAAATATATCTTAATCAGAATCGACTTAACCCACCGAGTAGGAGAATCTGCTTTTGGGAGGAATGCTTCATCAAGAAGGTTACGAACATCTTTAACACGAAATTCACTATCCCCATTCATGTCCCAAATCCATCTACCTTCAGAGTTAGATAAAATTACCGATCCAAGAATATCAAGGATATGTGAGAGTTGTGAAGACTCAACTCCTCCACTAACTGCTTGACGAAATGACGAAGTAACAGGGGCATTCATCTTAACCGCCACATTACACTCTTTATCGACTTCCAGCGCGTATAAACGCGGGAACTTATAGCAAAGACAAGAATCACAAATCCATAAATCATTCCAAAATCTCGTACTCCTGCCATTCCCAACTCTGATTTGACAATGAGAAATAATGTCAATACCTTGGGTCTTAAGCGCATTTACTTCCTTGACGATAGAACTCCAATTCGAGGGGTGAGCAACCGAAAGATCCTGCCCATTTGAGCCGTGAATGGCATGGATAATCTGGGACCAAAGAGAGTTATCTCAAGATAGAAACCGCCACACCCACTTTAACAAGAGAGCCCTATTAAGGGCATAGAAACTAGAAACTCCTAATCCTCCATGTTTCTTTGGAGCAAGCACCTTGGCCCATTTGATCCATGAGATCTTCCTTTCGTTATCCTGGGTACCGTTGAACAAATTTCTTCTAATAGCTTCCATTGAATTAAGAACTGCCTTAGGGACCTTATATAACGACATATTATAAATAGGAGTAGAGCCGAGAACCGATTTAAGGAGAGTAAGTCGACCCCCGATAGAAAGTGTTTTAAGTTTCTATTTAGATAACCTCAGCTTGAGCTTGTTAATCGTCTTATCCTATGATTTTACCAAAGATGTGTTACCACCAACAGTAACTCCTAAGTATTTGAACGGAGCTTTCATGACCGAACACCCCATCGAAGTAGCAGCTTCGAGCACTTGGGAGGAAGGGATTCCCACACCGAGAAGATGGCTTTTCTTGATATTAATAGACAAGCCTGACAATAAAGAAAAGCAGCGAAGGGCGATTTAGATCTCTTAGGAGATGAGGATGGTAAAAGTGATGGTGGTGGTGAAGATGATGATGTCAAGAGTGATGGTGGTGATGATAATGATGGTATCTCTGATGAAAGTAGTGGATGACAAGCTGTAACAACCCGAGTTTTTGGCCGACGTTTGCTCCGATTGGAATAATCCTATGTCGTTTCGAACGATTTGATGAAAATCGTTATCTTTGCCTATGTCGCAGGCCGTGCTTAAGCTTTTATTTATTTAAGCGATTCAGAATTTTTGATATCTCATATTTATGCTTCGGAAGCTAATTATTTTGTTTTTAGTATTTTACAACCTTTTCTTATGTTTTAACCGAGACCGAGTCAAAAACCATTTTTTACATAATCAAACATTTTTATTAAATGTTTTCGCCTAAAATAACGAGTTACAAGTTTGACAAAAAGAAAAAGATTAATGGAATGATGTGTGTTTTGCAAGCTTTAAATTTATATATAACTAAGAAATCACCGATTTTTACTAAAAACCACACATTCGGGAAGTATACCGTTCGTGTTAGTATAGCTTTAGTAAGTCTGGTCGTTTCCACGGGAATTGAAAGTTTATCACAAGTTTGTAATTAAGGTGCTAAGGTTTATAATATTGTCACGGATCAAATTAACCAAATTGTGCATATATAGGATTAAAGGATGATTCAAGCAAATGATTAAAGTATGTTTGTTTAGGCAATGATCACTTAGATAATAATGTGTTTGGAATAGTGTTTATAAGTTTATAAATAAAGATATCACAAGTTACTATCCTTTCGCCTTTAAATATAACTGGTGGATTATATTGATAATAACAACAAATCTTTCGGCCTTTATAAGTTATTTATAACCAATATATTAAGTGGATATGATTAACACATATTTAAAGAACCCTTTCGGTCTATTATCTTATATAAAATATGTTTTACCAATTTAATAAACACATATCCAAATGCTCCATATCTAAGATCACATTATGCCCAAACAAACATAAGATTACTACTCCATAATCAAAGAAGTGAAGATCATAAAAATCATATAAATTCCAGAAAACTTCAAATTAAAAGAGTTATAGAAATTATACCAAATGATTACAAGATCAACGATTTGACAATTAGTTTTCCAAAATGAAAACTATTCTAAAACCCAAGCTATTGATTCCAATCGACCCGAACCCTTAAGGTGCTGTCACCACCCTTGATATTCGTGATTAGATGATGAGGATTGATGAGAGAAATGTTGTGGAAGTGTTGTAAGTGTGTGTAAAATGAGAGAAATCCTTCTCTATTTATAGGCTGATTTCAGGTAGAATTGCGGCGCACTTGAGAAAAAGTGCGGCGCACTTAGGGAGTTAATTTACTCAACATTTATTGGGACTTTAGCCATTTCTTTGGGAAGTTTGAACGAAAGTGCGGCGCACTTACAATATTGTGTGGCGGTTTTAGGGACTCGATCAGAAGTGCGGCGCACAAGGGAAAAGTGCCCCGTACTTTGGCATTTTCTTCTTGAGATTTGTATGTGATGATATATGATGAGATGATTTCGTCCAAGGCATCATAGGGAGGTATTTATAGGCTAGAGATAACTTTGGAACCAAGTTGGAGATGTATGTGGATGGATTTTGGACCATATTCGTAAATTAAATGAATCTTCATAAAGTATGTTGTACTCATTTGTAAAACCGGCTATTTTGGTAATATCTCAGCAGTTGGCCTTTTTTATGGTTGTAGATAATTGAATTCTCTTTTTGTGGCTGCTTGAATCAACTCAATCCGAGTTCGTATGCTCTAGGTATGGCCAAAACAGTGGACAGGTGTCGGGAGATCTTTATCTTGAGTTTATTTCTTCGTTTAAGTTTCAATTCTTCGTGTAATCTTCCGTATTCTTCCACGACACATACCTAGAACATATAATAGCAAATATACTTGATTAAGTACTGAAAGTTCATGAAAAATGATTAAATATATATAACTAACGCCGCCGAAAACATGTATAATTTAGGCGTTATAAAATCCCTCCACACTTAGCTATTGCTTGCCCTCAAGCAATTAAAGCGAGAAAACAATATCATTTATCGTAACGTGGAGAAAAAATCATTTTAGCATTAACAAGTGTTTACCAGTTTTATAACTTTTCATGCATAGACATATAACAGAGCACCTCACATAGGGAAGGTGTTTGTTTTTGAATTCACACGAGTCACTTAGATAGGGTTTTATATTTGTGAAGTCACTCAATTGCACAGACATAATCTAGGTCGCTACCATATGCTTGTACTAGACACATAAACATGTCTATTGCGGCGTGGGCACCTAGAAAGAAATCTCAAAGAGGCAAAACATGATAATGATAGAGGTGAGCAGCAGATACTTGATTCCATGTGCCTGAACTTTGCCTTATACTTCGAACTTTATAATTTTTTCTTTTCTCTTTTTTTTCTTCTTTTTTTTATAAAGTTTTTTTCATTCCAGATACTGCGATAACTAAGGTTGGCACAAAACTTCTTCTTCATCGAGGCACATTTTTCTTGCTCTTGGGATACTTTGGGGATCCCAACACTAAAAGCGAGTGCTGCAGATACATGATTACATAGAGATTTATTTCACCTCTTATCATATGACTTTGTCTATAAATTAACCTCACTGCGGTCTAGTAAATGATGATCAAGCACAAATTCTGGAGCTACTAAATTACCGAACCACTCATATAACTTTATACCAGTATCAATGTTCTAGAAAAGGCGACAAAGACCATACGTACACATCCGTAACGACGGAATAGACACATATGACTGCATTCAAACCCTAACTCGAACAAGCTAAAGGCAAAAATTATCTTGGGTATCAAAGATGGATACCCGAATTCTTTAAGGCTAAATTTCTCACTAATTGTTAGTGGCCGTTGATTTTTTTGTTGCTAAGTTAAAATGTCAATCTGGTTGGATTTTCCTTACTAAGAGTATGCATTTTAAATTTTTTTTGGAAAAGCAATATATAAATTTTAAAATTTTCCAGAAAATATCAGTTGAAAGATTGAAAATTTTAGCAGGGAAAACATGGAGGGACATGATTAATTTTTCCTATTTGCTACCCCTCCACACTTAAGTTGAACATTGCCCTCAATGTAAGATCTGATAAATATAGAAAATAGGGAAAATTAAGGGAAAGCATAGAGAGATATAGCTGCGTTGGAGCTGTCCTTGAGTGATTCTATTACGTTCATTTTTTTGTGAGGAGCGAGAGCTCCTCCACACTTAAGTAGAGCATTTTATGGCGTACAAATTGAAAACTTACGGTTGGCTCGTAAGTGCTTGGCCAAATTATGAAGGATATGGCGCCAAACGAGGCGCCAAGCATGTGTATTCTACCACATGTAATATAAGTCTCCAATTATATAAGTCTCCAAGTTTTAAAATGCACCCTCCACTCCAGCTCACCTGTTTTATTTAATCTGAATAAATAAACACAACTACGAAAACCTGTAAAATACTAAGCGCATTTTCGTAGGCACCACGGGTTGCTTTTAGCGCATGCAACAAGACTTTAAACCCCCTGGTTGTCCGTTGTGGACGAGGTTATTGTCTCGTGAGGGGTTCCAGCGACACACCCACAAAGTTAGAAAATTTCTTTTTGGATGCAACATAAATCGAGATACGCGACACACCGCGCCGAGATGGTGACATACTTAAAGACTCAAAGTTTTTTTGTTATATATATATCTATATATATTATTATATATATATATTCTATTTATATTATATATTATATATATATATAGTATATTATATATATCTATAGTATATATATATATATATATATATACCTGTATAGAGTAAGGATCAAATAAGAAAAAAACTTATAATGAGAATGATAAGAAGAAACCACAACCACACATTTCAGATGCACCTACAAAAATGTATGCATCTCTCCTTAAAATTCTCCTTCCTATTTAAAATGTGTGGCTAGAAATACTTCTTATTCTTCTCATTATACTTTTTCTTCTCACTTGATCCCTTCCCTATATATATATATATATATATATATACTAGTTTTTTATAGGTATTATTTACTATCACTACTATTATTACTATTATTTTGATTTAAGATACCTTAACAATACGGTTCAAGTGGGAATGATCCATATTTAAACGTTGAGGGTATGGGATTTTTGGTATATACTCACGGAATGGATATTCATTTGTTTTAACCACTTGATAGTCCATTTTTGATGTTTTAATAGGTTTACCTTTTTCGGTTTTATTGTTAACGATGATAGGAGGAAGTGTTTGAATTTTTGAAGAATTATCAGACTTTCCACTCCCGATGAATACGGCATTCACTTGCTCGGTGTGAGCTTGAGGAGGAGGAGGATGGTCAGTCCTATCGGTTTGTTCTGAATATACATTTTAAGATTTTGACCACTCATCTATTTTTCTTTCCATATTTTTAATTTTAGTTTGGAAATCCTTTTCATTTTGCTTCATCTTTAGAATCATATCATTAAAATTGTTCTTGACAAATATATTTGAAACTCTTTGATCATCCAAGAAGTTAGTCATTGATTTTTCAAGATCTATTTTAGTTTGAGGCTCTTGGTTGACGGTTTTAGACTTTATGTTGGGTAAAACACTGGTAGTTTTAGGATCGTCGCTGTCATAGAGTTTCCAATGAACAGTTCTCATGCTACGGATACGTCTTTTGAAATCTTCGAGATCATTTCTCACATCATTGTTTTAATTCATGTATAGCGATATTCTCGAATCATTTAAGATCATGAAGGGATATTTTAAATATATTATTGGTGAGAAAATGAATCCTGTGAATTTTGGTTTTGATAACCTTCAGATTGAATGTAATTTGCTTCATGACATTCACACATCGGCGTGTCATCGTTCTTAGAAGCGTTTCCCTTTCTAAGCTCATTATATTTCTCATGCATATCTGGCAATTCTTCATTTAAGATTATAATTTTAGAATCCATAACCTTCAATTTTTATATAAATCGAGAACTATCATTATTACTTCCACTTTCATCGGTGAAGGAAACAGATTTTTAATGATGATCGTTTTGAGATTTAGTGGACCAATCATGTTCGAAAATGACTTTGTCCTCGAGAATTTAAAAAGCTTGATTCGGGCTTTTGTAGAGGAAGATTCCTCCGGCTGTTACGTCCAGGATTGCTTGAGTGGGTTCATCTAGACCATGATAGAATATTTGAATAATAGCTCATTTGGTCAGACCGTACTCATGACATTTTCGAAGCATGCTCTTGAGTCGTAACCAAACGTCGGTTAGACTTTCACATATGTTTTGAGAGAAATTTCTGATTTAAAGTAAAAGACGGTTAAACAACGAAGGTGGAAAGAATCTGTTTATAAAAGCTCTTCTTAATTGTTCCCACAATGTTATAGACTCTTATTAAGTTCGTTAAACCAGGTTTTAGCTTCATCGTACAAGGAAAAGGGATAAATCAAAAGCTTTACGACTTTGCTATGTGTTTCACCATATCTGAACATGTTGCAGATTACGAGAAATTCACGGATGTGGTCATGCGGATTGGCCCGCTGAATACCATCGAATTTATTTTCCGAATTCATTTTTAAGTGAGTATTATTGATAACAAAGTTTTCATCAACATTGATTTGAACAATGGCAGAATTAGGAGTCGATGCTACAGTCTTAGCACTTTCCCACATAGGCTGATCATCAGGATCGAGAATTATTTGTTTGGGTTCGACATCCTCTTCGGGTATATTTATGACGACAAAGTCATTAACGGAAGAATGTTGGGTTGAAGATTTGAATGATTTGATCTTGATGAATTCTTTTCGGATAGTTTTAATTTTATAAGTCCTTGTTATTAAACTTTTATTTAATTTATATATAAGACTTACTAGTTGTTTTCCAAAAGATATTGGATTTATACATACGTTAAGTATTTTGCAAAAAGACATTTTATATATACAATTAAGGCTAATAGGATAATATTCAAAATAAAATGAATTATTTTCATATATTTTTTTATAAATTTTTTATTTATTTATTATGGGTTTGTATATATATATATATATATATATATATATTATTATTTATTATATATAGCAAATAAGGATAAATAAATAAAAGATTTTTTTTCGAATATTATGATAAACTAGATAATTACAAATACACAAGGCATATAATTAGATAAAATATAATCCCAAATGATTATAGAACCTAAGACTAGCAGATTGGGGGGGGGGGTTGGTTTTGGTTTTTGAAACAAAATTCTGTTTGTGAAAAATCTACAGAAAGTACAGCGTACTAGGTTAAAGTGCGGCGTACTTTCTGGGTTTACAGGAAAACCGACGCACAAATAAGATGTGCAGCGTACTTCCTGGAGAAAAATAATTTTTGGTTTCCGTTTGCCAGAAAACGGTACGACGGGTTTGAAATATTTTTGAGAAACAAAATAGCAACAAACTATAACAACTCAAACAATTCCCGACATTGGCGCCAAAAACTTTGATGTGTGTTTTGCAAGCTTTAAATTTATAATACTAGAAATACCGATTTTTACTAAAAACATAACACTCAGGAAGTATACCCGTTCGTGTATAGTATAGTATGCTTTATAGTTTGAGAGTCAGGTCGTTCCACGGGAATTGAAGTTTTCACAGTTTGTAATTAAGGTGCTAAGGTTAATAAGATTGTCACGGATCAGATTAACCAAATCGTGCATATATCGGATTAAATGATGATTCAAGCAAATGATTAAAGTACGTTTGTTTAGGCAATGATCACTTAGATAATAATGTGTTTGGAATAGTGTTTATAAGTTTATAAATAAAAATATCACAAGTTACAAATCCTTTCGGCCTTTAAATATAACTGGTGATTATATTGATTAATAACAACAAATCCTTTGGCCTTTATAAGTTATTATAACCAATATATTAAGTGGAATGATTAAACATATATATAAAAGAACCCTTTCGGCCTGTTTTCTTATATAAAATATGTTTTACCAATTTAATAAACACATATCCAAATGCTCCATATCCAAGATCATATTATGCCCAAACAAACATAAGATTACTACTCCATAATCAAAGAAGTAAAGATCATAAAAATCATATAAATTCCATAAAACTTCATATTAAAAGAGTTATAGAAATTATACCAAATGATTACAAGATTAAAGATTCGACAATTAGTTTTCCCAAATGAAAACTATTCTAAAACCCAAGCTATTGATTCCAATCGACCTGAATCCTTAAGGTGTTGTCACCACCCTTGAAATTCATGATTAGACGATTGAGGATTGATGAGAGAAATGTTGTGTAAGTGTTTTAAGTGTGTGTAAAATGAGAGAAATCCTTCTCTATTTATAGGCTGATTTCGGGTAGAAGTGCGTCGCACTTGAGAAAAATGTGTGGTGCAATTCGGGTAGTTAATGCACTCAGCATTTTTTTTGGGGGGGGGGGGGGGACTTTAGCCGTTTTCTTTGGGATGTTTGATTCGAAGTGCGATGCACTTACAATATTGTGCAGCGGTTTTAAGGACTCGATCTGAAGTGCGGCGCACAAGGGAAAAGTGTGTCGTACTTTGGCATTTTCTTCTTGAGATTTGTATGTGATGATATATGATGAGATAATTTCGTCCAAGGCATCATAGGGAGGTATTTATAGGCTAGAGATAACTTAGGGACCAAGTTAGAGATGTATGTGGATGGATTTTGGACCAGATTCGTGAATTAAATGAATCTTCATAAAGTATGTTGTACTCATAAGTAAAACCGGCTGTTTTGGTAATATCTTAGCAGTTGGCCTTTTTTGTGGTTGTAGATAATTGAATTCTATTTTCGTGGCTGCTTGAATCAACTCAATCCGAGTTCGTATGCTCCAGTTATGGCCAAAACAGTGGACAGGTGTCGGGAGATCTTTATCTTGAGTTTATTTCTTCGTTTAAGTTTCAATTCTTTGTGTAAACTTCCGTTATTATTCCACGGACACATACCTTGAACATTCAATTAGCAAATATACTTGATTATAGTTACTGAAAATTCACGAGAAATGATTAAAATATATATAAATAACGACTCGCCGAATACATGTATAATTTTAGGCGTTATCACAGAACCTTAATTCACGAGACCACACATGGTGTCGGTTAGATGCCGAGGACAAACATCTTGGTGTTGAGAATTGTTTTGACTCATCTACGGATGTTAATAACATTGATTATATAACACGCGCGGAATTAATAAAGAACTTAATCATTGTTTATGAACAAGGTTCTTTATCATATACTTACTAATACATATAGATGTTGATCTTTTATCTATTTACTATGTATAATATACACACACGTGTGTTCTTCTATTAGACTCTCATTGGAGAGTTCTAACTATGTTGGATGCTAAACTAAATGCCTCTACCTCTCTTTATATACTAGAGAGGCTAGGGTTTACAAGAAAACCTAGCTTTGATAAAAAGCTAACTTAATATTGCACATTAAGTCCTTGTTGTTTCATCTTTTTTCTTCATTTCTTCAGTATTTGGTTTTGTAATTATCAAATCTAATCCCAAACAAATCTTCCCCATTTGATATTACAAAAAAATCTTTCATGTATGAAACAATCTTCATAAGTTCCCATTGAAATATGATCTTCTTGTACATGTTCTCCACTTTATAATAGCTGCAAACCATATAGTCTTCTTCCCTTTTTTTAATATTTTATAGGGTCATATATTAGATAAGCAACTTTGTGAACACTTCCATTACGTGGTAACGTGTAGTTGGTTTAAACATGTTAACTATAAGCTTCCCCCTAAAAGTATGCTAACCATCTCTTGAATCACGAACTCAGTAGGCTCCAAGTGGTAATGTTTGATGAAAAATCATCTAAGTGCTAATAAACATCAATCCCTCTTATGTGACTGTTTGCCTCAGCCGGTGATATACTTGCAAATCCTTGTTTGTAACGTCAAACAAAAAGGTTACCCTTGTTACATAATTGATTAAAAAGCCATAGCATCAAATGTTTTCATAATACTCTCCAAAACAAACCATAAACTTTATCATCGTTCGAGACCCAAATGCGTCCAATAACCCAAAAAGTATGTGTCATCCGATATCGGCCAACGCTAGAGGTACAAACTAGATATATCGGACAAAACAAACGATACTATCCAAACGGTACAAACTCCAAGAAATTGAAATTTTAGGTGACCAATTTCTGGTCCAAAACTGTCACAAAAAATTGTTACTATACAGTCATAGTTTGTTGCAAAACTGTACACCAAAGCTATGTCCTTTCCTCCCATTTTTAATTAGTGACACTAATCTGTAAACACCCCCATTTTTTACATTAGCAGCGGAAGCGAATCTGGATGGTAATTTTACTCATGGTAAATCAACATTCATCAATCATAGAAAACCGGGCCAAACGAGATGTTTGTAAAAGATACATTATCATTATTTCAAATCAGAGTTTTACAAAGGCAGGTCCCAAAATTAGTTTACATACAATGTGATATGTTAACATGTTTTAGCCATCTTCGAGTACTTGCCAACTCCGATTGTCGTATATTGCTCAATAACTGAGTTAAACATGTCTAAAAGTCAACACAAAGCTTGAGTGAAAAATTTACTAGGTTTGATTATAAATAGTTTGATATTAAATCATAGTACTTATAATTGTACACACAATTATTATGAACATTTTGCCATTGTTATGATCTTGGGTCACATTATTATATACTGTTATTTGTAATAATTGCAACGAATACAATTATTATTAGTAACTGTGTATTATTGCATTATCGTCTTGTTTGGTCTGATTGGTCCATTTTCTTGTCTAAGCAGATTGCACTAACACATTATCATCAAAAGCCAATTTAATGACTTGAAGAGCTTATAATATCAACATATTAACTTCTAAAGTCAATTTAACGACTTGAAGTCATATTAATACGACTTGGGTAGGATTTATTACACTAACATTTAATAATCAGAGTCAATTTAACGACTTGAAGTTAATTTAACGGACTTGTAGGATTTATGAAAACAACCACATTAATATCAATGACACATTTTACGACTTGTAGTCAAATGTAACGTACTTTGTAGGATTTGTATATATTAAAACATTTTAATATCCAAAGTCAATGTAGCGCTTGAAGTCAATTTAACGGGATCTTGGTCAGGTTTTTGTAATTATTAACACATTAATATCCAAAGTCAATTTAACGACTTGAAGTCAAATTTAACGACTTGTAGGATTTGTAATATTAACACATTAATATCCAAAGTCAATTTAACGACTTGAAGTCAAATTTAACGACTTGTAGGATAGATAACTTAGACAGCAATTGTAATGATATGTCAGAATAGCATGTAACTTGTATTCGTAATTTATAGCAGGTATCCCCCTCACGGGTTTATGAAAAGATTGAAATGCGAGGCTATGAATTCACTAAGTCTTTGAAAAGTAATCACATTGTTATAAGATAAACGAGTATGTAAAAGAGTTTGTAACAAGCATGTATCCCCCTCGCGGGTTTATAAAACATGTAAATGAGTAAAAGCGAGGCTATGAATCTCACCTGATAGGTAGATGCAATAAATTTATGAAAGCGGACGACCTTATCACAATCTTATCGGGGAATGTTGATATAGCAAAATGATAATAAACAGCCACGTCACGCAACCTGAGTAAATATGTTGAGTCTTAGGAAGATTGTATACATAGAACTTATAGTTTTAAGAGTTATAAGTTTGATGAAGGTTTGGAAATTATTGTATCACCGTTCGGGCCATCATAATTCAGAAGTCATTCATTAAAACGTTTTTGAGCGAGCTACGGCGGCACTTTTCCACATGATAGGGAAACACCAACAAACTCGTATAACGTAATACCAAGATGAAACCCCTTAATATGAAGCTCCCTAGTATTGTGATATGATATAATCGGTTTTAAGCGTTTTGATCAATATCTGGAAATGTTAAGCACGAGAAGTATTAATTAAAGTTATGTCTTGTAAGGTTTTAAACATGTTTTTATACTTTTTCAAAATGTTACATTTTTAACCCTTGAGTTTAAAAAGTGGCAAAATATACCCTCGGAGTTTGCACTTTTACGAGTTTGGTCCTTCAAGTTTAAAAGATATACCAAGTAAACCTTGTACTTTGAAAAGTGACATAATATACCCCTATAGTTATAACTTTGATAAAATGACATATTCAGCCCCTTTAGTTATAAGTTTCAGAAAGTTACGATATATACCCCTTGCATGAATAATATTTACAAAACATGTCCAAATTTCCATGCAAGCTTATTTTAACATTTCAGTAGACATTTATAAGTTATAATAAACTAAAATATGAAGATTTAACGCAACGAAAGTTTAGAATAACGATTCGTTAAGCTAGGAAGCAAAACGGGTCAAATTAGGGTTTTAAAACGTAAACGCGTAGGTTTTAAGTTCAAATTCCTTCATTAATCAATAAAGTGGTTATTATAACATTATTTAAGCATGATAGGATAGATTATAACAATATTTAATCATTATAACATTTAGTTTTAAGAAAAACATAAAATTAGAGTTTCGGGTGTACGGTTTTGGATCAAAATGGAAAATAAGCATGAATTGAGTTATAAAACTTTAACAAGAGTATATTTAGGATCATATGAACATTATAAGGGTTTAGTAGCAGAAGTAGAACATTCAAAACCTGGGTTTGAGCTTCAAGGAGCAAAAATGGTGGAAATGGGTCGTTTCGGGTAGTATTTCCACTCGTACGCCTTGTATCTTGTTCCCGGGGCTTCAAATCTTCAAAGCTTCGCTTTCTTGATCTTCTTATATGATCCTAGGATCATATGGAGCAGAGAATGTTTGTTCAATTAGGTTATAGAAAGAAGAAGTGGGGGATGAGTTAGAATAAAGTATATGTGCTCCTATTTATAGTGTTAGCAACACTTAGAGGCCAAGAAACTTTGATAACCAGGTTAGGACACATGGGGGGTGATGTGGAGAGGCTAGGGGATGAGTAAGGAAGGCTAGAATGCAAGGTGGAGGTGGTTCTAGACGTTTTAGGGGTGTTTGGTTTGATTTATACATGGCTGTTTTTGGACCGCCAACATCAGTCTTGGTAAAATGGTTGTCATTTACAAACCGTAATTCCGATGAAGCTCAAACCACCGAGCATTGTTAGATATTTGAGTCCTCTACAACGTTTAGTTTTACATATTTGAGGGTTACTATAGAAAAATTTAGAGATAATAGCCATTTACTACAAGTGCGCAAAATCTGCGTACCTTTGCCATTTCGGCTGTAACTAATTCATCCGACGTCGAATCGGGTTGATTCCACCGGAAAAATGATCACAAGACATAGGGCTACAACCTAGTGTTTTCACTTAATCTCCAGATCCTATTGATATTTCTCTGATACTTTATGTTTTTTAGAATGATCGATATTGTGAACTAGGGCCAAGTTTTAGGTTTTAGGGTTAAAACTAGATTAGGGTTTTCTGGGTTTAATTATTGAATATTGTTGTTGAAATGATGAAATGATGATAGGATATGATTGTTAATGTTGTAATTTAAGTTATTACAACTTATTTGAGTGTTGGTTTGGGGTTATGATGGATAAAAACCAAGAAACAGGTCGTGATTTACTATTCTGCTCGGGTTAGGGTTTCTGACTTTTGAATTTAGGGTTTTTTGAGTGGTAAAAATGTGTATGAACGGCTTATGAATAGAATAATTAAGGGTTTACACATTGTACATGGAGTGTTAGTAGTCTGTACTCAAGTGGTGATGAAGAAAAACTAGAATGAAAACGGAGTTATTTTAAAACGACTATTTTGGAAGTTCATGCTCATGATTTGTTGCACATTGTGCTTTATAAATCTTGTAATTGATTAGAGGGTTTATATTTTCAAATGAGTTGTTATATTACTTGTTCAAATGCTTTAGTAGATTTGTATATTCACTTTAGATATTAATCCTTCAGGAATTTAGGTTTAGAGGTATACGATAACGGTTTAAAGGCCCGTTTTGATATAACGTTGCAAATGGTACATTATCAGGAAATAATCCACTTTGTTAATAAGCATATTAAGATATTGACTTGACATTTTATGAATATTTGCTTAACATATATGAGACAGGTGGCCATAAGATGGTTGCTGTGTGCTCGTACTACTTTAGTTATGTAAGTTACATGACATAGTCGGATATTGACAATACAACTAATGTAATAAAGCGAAAAATTTCGCCGTATAATTATGATAATAAAAAATAGGTTTTGTATTTGATGAATATTTTGGTTGATATAGTCTCCACCCCTCCCCCCTATAGAAATCTCGTCACGAGATCTTAGTTGGAAATGTTGTAGTGATTTATTTTGGAATAGAGGTAGGTACTGGGTATGAATTTGATTTTTATGTTAGGCTAATCAAGGTCACAAGTCTACGTGTGTGATGCATTTATAATTATATTGCGCACCATAATTATAATTACCTCCTTTCACACGTCTACTTATTTTCATGATCACACCTCTTGATGACAGCCAATAGAATTTCTTCAGATCCTGATAGAACCAGGATGAAATACTTCGATATACGGAAACCTTGTGGGTCATGGGCTCCTACATGCTTCTGCTGCGCTACTGTTGATTGTTAAAAAATCGTTATTTCATTAAAGCTTAAAAATCAACTCGAATACGAAGCTTCACAGTCTTTGTAAAATTTTCATACCTAGTGGATTGGAATCATTTGACATGTATAGATTCTTGTGTGTTTCCTTGTGATTATGTGCAATATATCAAAGGGGGGGGAATTTTTAAGAATTCGGAGTTCATTGTAATGAGTGATGTCAAGGAATGATTGTAAGAGAGTTGCTAATCTCGTGGTACAAATTTTTAAAACATGAACAAATGCGTGCTAATAGAACGCTGTAATAATGATACATGAAAATGATAATGTTTAAGGAAGGGTTTAAATGAAATTGTTTTGTATGTTATATACTTAAGCCTATTTATTTATAATTTGTCACTTACAAAAAGAAACGTTTCAACTCCTTGTAAATTGAGAATTTATAAATTCATAGTTCGGAGATTTATAATTTTCCTTATTTTCAAATAAAGAGTGAACCTATTTTTTTCATAAGCATGATCATAAATCGTCTTACCTAAGCATAAAAACACGATATGGTAATGTGTAGAAAATGATATGATCATGAATTGTTAGATAATATTGAGATGTTGATTGTACTGACGCCCATATAATCGAGGATGATAATTTATGTTTCAAAGGTATGAGGAGAGTATTCAGAGTTGAACATGATAGAATTGACGAGTTTTGATACCACCAGATAACAAGATGTAACGGAATTATCACTTTATTAATTCATGGATAACTTTACATATGAAACTCTAAAAGAGTTGATACTTATGCTACGTATCTCGTAGCAGGATTCTAGAATAAGTAACAAACGAAAAGGATTGTAGCTTGATGATTGGAGTTTTTCAGATTGAAGAAGACTCTGATGAAACTTGAATATCCTCAAGAGTTGTTTCTAGGGTAGAAATCCTAAAGTGAACAAAAGCAAGATCGGCTCTAAGTATGCTTTCTTGTGGCCCAATTATTTGCTTTTGAGCACTGATTCGCATAATGTCCTTTCTTTCCACAGGCATTACAAGTTACAGATATGGTTTGAAGATTGTTTCTAGTGGTTGGTCTTTTGTTTTTGCAGTACTTGGTCTGGTGTCCTATCTTGTTGCAAACCTGACACTTGACACTGCAAGGTCCCGTGTGATGTAGTCTACATCTTTTACACAAGGGAAGGTTTCCAGTATACCCATTGGTGGCAGTATAAGTCCTGAAGGTTTCTTGCTTCCTGTTCTGCTGCTGGTGGTGATCATTGTTACGGTTGTTATTGTTATAGTTATTCTGATAGTTGTTGTTGATGATGTTTCCCTTATCCTCAAGCTTTCGTTTACGATCATTAGCTTCTTGCACATAATCATGCTTTATTATCTGATCCATTAACCTCTGGGCTATGTTGATGGCTTCCTCCAAAGTTTGAGGCTTCGAGGCAGTAACATTTCCTTCAATACTTCTGGGTAATCCATTGATGAAGACTTCCACGAGTTTCTCGGCATTTGGTACCATGTTTGGGCATAAGACGGCTAATTCTTGGAATCTCCTAATGTAAGTCTTAAGATCATTTCCTTTTACAACCAAGTTGTAAAATTCGTCTTCCATTTTCTTGACTTCAGTTCGAGGGCAATACTTATCGGTTAAGAGTCTTTTCAATTCGGTCCAAGTGATTTGATTGGCTTGATCTATTCCAATAGGTTGAGCGTATGAATTCCACCAAGACAGGGCATCATCGGTTAAAGTACCGGTAGCATATGTCACTTTGTTTTCTTCGGCACAGTGGCTACGAGAAAATACTGATTCAGTCCGCTCAAACCAGCGAATGAGGCCAACAGCTAACGAACTCTTTATAGTTTCCTGTTTTTGCTACAGGAGTTCCAGTAGGTCCAGTGTTCCTGTTGGGATTACTATCACTTGCCATTGATGCAGCTTGTGCTTTTAGAGCTGAGGAAATGCCATCATTAATCAGTTGCTGGATGGCAGCTAAAGTTATGGCCGGTGTTTCAGATGTTGACGTCCTTTTGGGAGGCATTCTATTAACACAAGATAACGCGTAGTAAGAATGACATCACAAGTTTTGAAAGGTAATACTTAAAAGAAAATGTGATGCTTAAAATGCTTAAAGAGAAATGCTTATTTTTGAATTTTAAGCACTTAGGGGTTATGGTATGATTCATGAAGACGGAGATAATGATGCAATTGGTGGAAATGATGATGAAAGAGCGATAAGTTGGAAACAATAAGATACGAAACGGGATTGCTTTTATAAATAACTTGCCTTCTTACTGTACATAGTCAAGATTTGACAAGCGTTTTTATTTATACCACACATCCCGTGGCTAGGATAAAGCTATAACTAGTCTAAGAGTTTGTTGATTTTGAGCCGGTAGATGACATCCTAAAGATCTTCCTGATTTGTTTGGTGACGAGCTTGGATTTCCTTAATGATTTGTTCAAGATTGGAAATTCTGTAGTGAGCAAAAGCAATCTTATCTTTTTGCCCTAATTTCTTCCTTTGAAGTTTGATAATCTGAGAACGGACTCTCTCAAGTTCGATTTTTAGTTCGTTACTATTCCTTTGTGTGATCATTCTATTAATACGTCCTTCTTCCATTTTCTTAATACGGTGAAAAGAGAGTTCTTCTAAGTAATTCAAAATATCTTCGACTTGTTCCTCGTGATGTTTCAAATGCATCTTAGTTGAACATTTCCCTATTTCAAATATCTGAGGTGGGGTAGGAGTATAAACTGAGGAAGATGGTGATATCAAATCACAGGTTTGATTCCGAGATGGATTAGGTAATGTAGTTGAAGAAGAAGATGGGGGGGAAGACAAATTGTTTCATAGCGTGGTAATAGTTCTTCAGGAAAAGAAATATCGAGAGGATCAAATAGTAGTGATGGTGGTAATACCGGAGATGGAGTCAAAATAGCTGGTGAAGTAATAGGATCTGGTGGTGAAATAGGTAATTCCTTAGCATAAAATGCTTGATACGTCTTCAAACAAGGTTATTGCTAGAATAGATTGAGATTACTGAGTTGGATATATTATGTTTAGCGTTTTTCGAAAAGTTAAAAGAACTGCTTCCTGCTGAAGCTAGGAAATAATCCGGTGAGACCAAAGTATAGTTAAGAATATTCATAGAGGAAAAAGCATCCTCGATATCGAAAGTAGAGCGGTTGGGAGAAGACATCGTTCAGATAACAACCTAGTTTTTAAATAACATAATTTATTTATGTAATAGTATAATAGATATGTATATTTACATACTTGTTCTGAAATGTAGTGGCACGGAGGACTTTGATGGCTAAAAAAGAAATGTGGTTATAGTTTAGGTTTTGACCTTGTTCTCTAGAACCATGGTGCTGATACCAATCTGTAACACCCCCATTTTTACATATAGCAGCGGAAGCTAATCTGGGGTATTACTTCATGGAAACAACAATCATAATCATAGAAAACGACTCAAAAGAGATGTTTGTTCAAAAGATACGTTATCATTCATTTCAAATCAGAGTTTTACAAAGGCAGGTCCCAAAATCTAGTTACATACAATGTGAATGATAACAAGTTTTAGCCATCTTCGAGTCCATGCCACTCCGTGTCGTATATTGCTCAATAACCTGAGATAAACATGCTAAAAAGTCAACACAAAGGTTGAGTGAAATTCATAGGTTTGATATAAATAGTTTGAATATGAATCATAGTATAATAATTGTACAGCACAATTATTAAGAAAATGCTATTGTTATGATCTTGGGTCATGTTATTATATACCCGTTATTTGTAATAATTGCAACGAATACAATTATTATAGTAACTGTGTATTATTGCATTATCGTCTTGTTTGGTCTGATTGGTCTTGTTCCTTGTCTAAGCACATTACACAAACACATTATCATCAAAAGCCAATTTAATGACTTGAAGAGCTTATAATATCAACATATTAACATCCAAAGTCAATTTAACGACTTAAAGTCAAATTTAACGACTTGTAGGATTTATTACACTAACATTAATATCCAAAGTCAATTTAACGACATGAAGTCAAATTTAACGACTTGTAGGATTTATAAAACTAACACATTAATATCAAAAGTCAATTTAACGACTTGAAGTCAAATTTAACGACTTGTAGGATTTATAAAACTAACACATTAATATCAAAAGTCAATTTAACGACTTGAAGTCAAATTTAACGACTTGTAGGATTTGTAATATTAACACATTAATATCCAAAGTCAATTTAGCGACTTGAAGTCAAATTTAACGACTTGTAGGATTTGTAATATTAACACATTAATATCCAAAGTCAATTTAACGACTTGAAGTCAAATTTAACGACTTGTAGGATAGATAACTTAGGCAACAATTGTAATGATATGTCAGAATAGCATGTAACTTGTATTCGTAATTTATAGCAGGTATCCCCCTCACGGGTTTATGAAAAGATTGAAATGCGAGGCTATGAATTCACTAAGTCTTTGAAAAGTAATCACATTGTTATAAGATAAACAAGTATGTAAAAGAGTTTGTAACAAGCATGTATCCCCCTCACGGGTTTATAAAACATGTAAATGAGTAAAAGCGAGGCTATGAATCTCACCTGATAGGTAGATGCAATAAATTTATGAAAGCGGACGACCTTATCACAATCTATTCAGGGAATGTTGATATAGCAAAATGATAATAAACAGCCACGTCACGCAACTTGAGTAAATATGTCGAGTCTTAGGAAGATTGTACTCTAGAACTTTAGTTTTAAGAGTTATGAGTTTGATTGAAGAGTTTGGAATTATTGTATCACCGTTCGGGCCATCATAATTCAGAAGTCATTCAGTAAACGTTTGAGGAGCTACGGCACTTTAAATCGTAAACCCAACAACTCAGTCATAACGTAATACCAAGATGAAACCCCTTAATATGAAGCTCCCTAGTATTGTGATATGATATAATCGGTTTTAAGCGTTTTGATCAATATCTGGAAATGTTAAGCACGAGAAGTGTTAATTAAAGTTATGTCTTGTAAGGTTTTAAACATGTTTTTATACTTTTTCAAAATGTTACATTTTAGACCCTTGAGTTTGAAAAGTGGCAAAATATACCCTCGGAGTTTGCACTTTTACGAGTTTGGTCCTTTAAGTTTAAAAGATATACCAAGTAAACCTTGTACTTTGAAAAGTGACATAATAGACCCCTATAGTTATAACTTTGATAAAATGACATATTCAGCCCCTTTAGTTATAAGTTTCAAAAAGTTACGATATATACCCCTTGCATGGATAATATTTACAAAACATGTCCAAATTGCCATGCAAGTCGTTAAGTTAGGGTTTCAAAACGTAAATGCGTAGGTTTTAAGTTCAAATTCCTTCATTAATCAATAAAGTGGTTATTTTAACATTAATTAAGCATGCTAGGATAGATTATAACAATATTTAATTATTATAACATTTAGTTTTAAGAAAAACATAAAATTAGGGTTTCGGGTGTTCGGTTTTGGATCAAAATTGAAAATGAGCATGAATTGAGTTATGAAATTTTAAACAAGAGTTACTTTAGGATCATATGAAAAATATAAGGCGTTTAGTAGCAGATGTTTAGAACAATTCAAAACCTGGGTTGGCTTCAAGGAGAAAAATGAAGGTGGAAATGGGTGTTATCGGGTAGTATTTTCACTCGTACGCCTGTGTATCTTGTTCCAGGGCTTCAATTCTTACAAAGCTTTGCTTTTTGATCTTCTTATATGATCTTAGGATTCATGAGCAAAGAATTGTTATGCCCTCAATTGGGTTATAGAAAGAAGAAGTGGGGGATGAGTAGAAATGAAGTATATGTGCTCCTATTTATAGTGTTAGCAACACTTAGAGGCCAAGAAACTTTGATAACCAGATTAGGACACATGGTGGGGTGATGTGGAGAGGCTAGGGGATGAGTAAGAAGGTAGAATGCAAGGTGGAGGTTGGTTCTAGGACGTTTTGGTGGGTGTTTGTTTGACTTTATACATGGCTGTTTTTGGGACAGCCAACATCCAGTTCTCGGTAAAATGGTTGCTTTACAAACCGTTTAATTCCGTTGACGCTCAATCCACGAGCCTTGTTAGATAGGTTGAAAGTCCCTCAACAACGTTTAGTTTTACATATTTGAGGGTTACTATAGAAAAATTTAGAGATAATAGCCATTTACTACAGGTGTGCAGAATCTGCGTACCTTTGCCATTTCGGCTGTAACTAATTCATCGACGGTGATCGGGTTGATTTCACCGGAAAAATGATCACAAGACATAGGGATACAACCTAGTGTTTTCACTTAATATCCAGATCCTATTGATATTTCTCAGATCCTATGTTTTATAGACTGATCTGATTCTGAACTAGGGCCTAGTTTTAGGTTTTAGGGTTAAAACTAGATTAGGGTTTTCTAGGTTTAATTCTTGAATATTGTTGTTGAAATGATGAAATGATGATAGGATATGATTGTTAATGTTGTAGTTTAAAGGTTTATTACATACTTATTTGGAGTGTTGGTTTGGGTGGTTATGATGGATAAAAACAGGAAACGGGTCATGGTTTAGTATTTGCTCGGGTTAGGGTTTCTGACTTTTAAATTAGGGTTTTGAGTGTAAAAATGTGTATGAAAGCTTTATGATAGATAATTAGGGGTTTACACATTGTAAATTGAGTGTAGTAGCTTGTACACAAGTGGTGATGAAGAAACTAGAATGAAAACGGAGGTAAAACGGCTATTTTGGAGTTCATGCTTCATGATTTGTACATTGGGCTTTATAAGACTTGGACTTGACTTAGAGAGAGTTTATATTTTAAATGAGATGTTATATTACTTGTACATATGCTTTAGTAGCTTGTATATTCACTTTGGATATTAACCCTTCATGAGATTAGGGTTTAGAGGTATACGATAACGGTTTAAAGCCCGTTTTGATATTACGTTGCAAATGGTACATTATAGAAATAATGTACTTTGTAATAAGCATATTAAGATATTGACTTGACATTTTATGATATTTGCTTGACATATATGAAGATAGGATGGCCATAGATAGGTTGCGTGAGCTCGTCTACTTTAGTTATGTAAGTTACATGACATACTGGGATATTGACAATACAACTAATGTAATAAAGAGAAAAATTTCCCCGTACAATTGTGATAATAAAAAAATAGGTTTTGTATTTGATGAAAATTCTTAGGTTTTTATATAATCTGTCACCAATCTGTTTCTGTTTCTGTTTCAGTCACTAACCATCGGTACAAAGTAGAAGAAGCGGTACAAAGTCCAAGTAACCACCGGTACAAACTTGAACTGACCACGAGCACCAAGCAGCCAATCAAACTCGCAATTCTCTTGGCACTTGGCAGAGAGTAGTACATACTCTTCATAAGCAGTAGCAAACGAGACAGCAGTACCATATGTGACCACGAGCAGTACCAAGATTCACCCTAGTATTACCAGTGGTACTAAGCTTATAAATCATCGGTACTAGCATATGTACCAGCGGTACAAACACAAAGCTATCGGTACTAACTTAAGAACGAGCAATACAACCCATTGTTGGTCCCAATCAGTAGTACTCTTTCTTGTGGTCCATCATACCAGCAAACAAAACGAACTTGTGCGGTCCTCTTGTTCACGTCCTTGGCAGCTGTGTTTGCACAAATCGTCATTGGCAGCAGCAACAAATGTGAATCCTTGGCAGCTTTAAAGACCATGACAAACCGTACTTCATGGTTCATTTACATTAACCACGACTTCTTTTAGGGTTTTCATAACCCCATAACCTGCTCTGGCATTGAATATTAGGGTTTGTTGGGAACTTTTGGGAACCCTAATATTTCCTGTTGTAACACCACGCAGCCAAGAAAACATTAACCTTAACCTTGACAGCGAGCAATATTGTACCATTGAACAGCCATCAAGTCCTTGTTGCAGCTTTGTACTCTTGTCACAATCACACAATATCTGCTGTTCTTTAAATATGTCGTGCTTCATGAAATCAATCATGAAAACTAATTCGACTTGCAATAATCATGTCGATCTAGTTCCTCCAAGTCATACTCACTACATCTCAGCTAGGGTTCATTGTTGGTCACGTACGTCGGACCTCCTCACCAAAGCCAGTCGAAACAATAATAATACTCACCCGTTATTATTACCAGATGTAATTAGCAGCTTGCAGACAACTATCATCTTCATAACATATTACGAATCTCAAAGCTTTCATTCTTGAATCACAAAACAAAACTTAAAAATAATACCTTTTCTGCAGCCAAATTCGTCATAGCATAACTTTTTATCAAAAGCTTATCTTGACGATCGCTCCGGTCAGATTGTAGATATATGTGTGTAGAACCTTCAGTTGAAATTTCGTGACGATCCAACGGTTAACGAATGAGTTATGACCGTTTTACCATGGCTGCCCAGAAAGTGACGAACATAAAAACCCTAAACGGATTTTAAGGATTCTTCTTTGTTCTTCGACCATAAAACCTTGAATCCTAGATATCAAGAGCAACCCGCTCTGATACCACATGTTGAAAATCGATCTAGCTCATCTAGGATATCATAACCATGATCCAGCGGAATAACAAATAAAACAATCATAGTTAAGAACAAGGTGTTACTAATAAACGTTAAGCCTTTCATTGTATTTGATCAGGATACAAAGGCTTACTATACTACTAAGCTACTAATAAGCTAACTATAATCCTAGGCGTCTTACAAAGACTTGACGCCTAGAGTACACACACACACCTTTAGGTTTACATTGTGAATTGAATGAATCATAAACCTAGACGCCTACCCCTCTTTATATACTAGAGGGGTTAGGGTTTACAAGACAAGATAAGATCAAATAAAATTAGGAAACTATAAATCAGCATTAAATACTATTTGACTAATCTTCAATCAGCATTAATGTTATTCCAGCTTTGTCTTGTAGATCCTCCATCTTTAATATGTTTTGTCATAATCAACTCAAAGTATAATTCCTAACAATCTTCCCCTAGTTGATAATGACAAAACCAATAAGCACAAGCTTCCCTTGAAGCTAATATAGATGAAGAACTTCCCCTGAATCCATGCACTCTTCCCCTTTTTGTCATAATCAAATAGGAGTGCATGTAGATGGTAAAACAAATAAACAAAAATAAGCTTCCCCTTAAACGAACATGTTTACCATCTTTTGAACCTCGAACTTATTAAGCTCCAAACAGTAATCATTAAGAAGATCATCTAGGTGCGCTTCCATCATCCATACTTACGTGACCACGCAATTATCAGCTTAGTTGTATCGTACGACTCTACGAGACTGTAACAATCGTCCACTCGTGTTCAAACTTTCGTTAACACGCGATCAACTGTTACCTAATAGAAAGTAGCCCATGTTCACGTAATTCTGCAAAATGAAATAGTCAATTTATCAAATACGTAGGCGGCACAATGCCTGCAATCTTAAGTGTCCATCAAAAGAGTGTCCTTGTCGCATATTTGAACGAAATCCGCTGCACCGAATGTGCATACCCGTTTCAAAGACTATTGCACCAAATGTCATCAAAAAAATAATCACCAATACGAGCCTTTATCCACATCATCGTCCGAGATCCAAACACGTCCAAAAGTGTGTGTCGTCCGATATCTGTCAACACTAGCGGTACATACTAGTTATATCGGACAAAGCAAGCGGTACTATCAAACGGTACAAACTTAAAAACTGCCATTTTAGTGACCAACTTTCTGTCCCAAAACTGTCACAAAGTAGTCACTAAGCTGTCACAACACTGTTGCAAAAACTGTCACTAATCCAATTGCTCCTTCCTCCCAAGCTTTAGTGACACAATTTTCTGTCACTGAGTCGTCGCAGTTTCTGTCACTAACCAGCGGTACAAACCAACAGCCAGCAGTACTAACTCGTTTCTTCTGGCGGTACTAAAATAATACGAGCAGTACTAAGTGAAACAAGCGTGAATCCTTGGCAGCTTTGTACTCTTGTCACAATCACACAATATCTGTTGTTCTTTAAATATGTCGTGCTTCATGAAATCAATCATGAAAACTAATTCGACTTGCAATAATCATGTCGATCTAGTTCCTCCAAGTCATACTCACTACATCTCAGCTAGGGTTCATTGTTGGTCACGTACGTCGGACCTCCTCACCAAAGCCAGTCGAAACAATAATAATACTCACCCGTTATTATTACCAGATGTAATTAGCAGCTTGCAGACAACTATCATCTTCATAACATATTATGAATCTCAAAGCTTTCATTCTTGAATCACAAAACAAAACTTAAAAATAATACATTTTCTGCAGCCAAATTCATCATAGCATAACTTTTTATCAAAAGCTGATCTTGACGATCGCTCTGGTCAGATTGTAGATATATATGTGTAGAACCTTCAGTTGAAATTTCGTGACGATCCAACGGTTAACGAATAAGTTATGACCGTTTTACCATGGCTGCCCAGAAAAATTCGAACTTAGAAACCTTTTTGGGGTTTCTTCTTCGTTCTTCGCCATAAAACCTTGTAGATCCTAGATATCGAGAGCCACCCGCTCTGATACCACATGTTGAAAATCGATCTAGCTCATCTAGGATATTATAACCATGATCCAGCGGAATAACAAATAAAACAATCATAGTTAAGAACACGGTGTTACTAATAAACGTTAAGCCTTTCATTGTATTTGATCAGGATACAAAGGCTTACTATACTACTAAGCTACTAATAAGCTAACTATAATCTTAGGCGTCTTACAAAGACTTAACGCCTAGAGTACACACAAACACCTTTCGGTTTACATTGTGAATTGAATGAACCATAAACCTAGACGCCTACCCCTCTTTATATACTAGAGGGGTTAGGGTTTACAAGACAAGATAAGATCTATTCAATTAGGAAACTATAAATCAGCATTAAATACTATTTGACTAATCTTCAATCAGCATTAATGTTATTCCAGCTTTGTCTTGTAGATCCTCCATCTTTAATATGTTTTGTCATAATCAACTCAAAGTATAATTCCTAACAACCCTTAGTACCATAACTATTGAATTCAGGTTCTTTGAATTCATCAAGACCAGAATAAGACAAATCAAGCTTGTTAGGTCGATTATAGATTAAAGGATTAGGTGGAGGAACAACATTATACCCCAAACCCTTTTTACTTTTGTCAGTTATCTGACTTTCTAACAACTTGTTTAGGTTTTTTGAGGCATTATCAA